>LQHA01000430.1:0-10948 GCA_001567625.1 Acanthamoeba polyphaga | reverse complement strand
GCCCCACACGCAGCTCCATGAGCACCCGGAGCGAGGTCCAAGAAGGTCATCCCCGACGGCGCCCGCCTGCGCTCGCTCGACGAGAAGATCGTGGTCCACATCACCGGTGCGCCTCACCGCGTCCGACTGCCGCACTACATTGCGCTGACAGCGCGTGTCGCGTGTGTCGTGTGACACGACACACAACCCAGGCAAGGAGCTGCTGGAGCATGGCGACCACCTCGACGTGCGCCTGCAGTGCGACTTCTTCGACGTGACGCTGCCGGCCACCGCCGAGAGCCGCATGGCCAACAAGAGGCAGGAGGTGCGCTTCACCCCTCGGCAGCTATTCGGTGGGACCGTCATGCATCTGGTACCCACGACCGGGTCAAGTGCCGCCTGAGCTTCTACTGCGCCGGCGTCCACATAGCCCCCTGGCAGCGCTTCACCTTCACCATCGACGCGCCATTCGAGCCGACCGAGCCGGCCTCCGATTCTGTCGCTACAGGCCGGGCTGCAGCCCGAGTCGCCCAGGAGGCCCAGATCGACACGCGGGAGGCCGACGAGCCGGCCGCCAAGCGACCGCGCACCACCGCCTACGACGAGCCAGTCCAGCCACCACCACCACCGCTACAGCAGCAGCTGCAACCGCAACAACAGCAGCAGCAGCAAATAGAAGCAATGGAGCACACGGCGCAGGAGCGGCTGCCGGGTGGAGAAGTGGTCGCCGAGCCCTGCGAAGAAGAAGACACGGAAGAGGAGTTCGGCGTGGTGGCCACTGGTTGAAGACGGCACCGATCGACGATGAGCCGCAGCCGCCGGCAGCCCAAGGCTCGCACCCAGAGGAGTTCGTCGACATGGACGAGACACAGGAGGAGGTGCTGGACGACCTGGAGCCGGCTGCACCGGTGCCGACAGAGCCGTGGTCGACCGGCCCCGACAAACCCCAGTGACTGCCGCCACTGCGCCGCCACCGCCGGTCACCACTCCCACCGTCGCCACCGCGACCACCACCACAACTTCTGGCGCCACCTCTGCGCCACCTCGGCCTGCGCCCTCCACGACAGGGTCCACGCCGCCGCCGCGACCGCCGGCTACTTCTTACCAGTCGCCACCGCTGCCGCCGCGACCGCCGGGCTCTTCTTCTTTCATTCTCTCCTCGATCCCAGCCCATCTGTTCCCGCCCCGGCTCGCCGCTGCCAACTCCCTCTCTCGACCACCCGCGCCAGCCTCCACGCCCACGCCAGCCCCAGCGGTCGCCCCAGCGCCGGCCTCGTCATCGGCCCCGGCCTCGACCTCGGTGCGCCCCGTGGGGGACCGCGCCCCGACCGCTCTTACCGAGACCGGCGTCGAAGCAGGCCATACCGGCGAGCATGTGGCGACCGCTGGCCCCACCCGCCTGGTGTGCGAGATGCTCGCGAATCCACCAGCTGCCCTGCTACGCCGGAGTTAGGACCACCCGCATCAACTGCCACGGCCAACCGGTCTCGGCGTCCGCGTGCTGGTACAAAGCTCATCGCAACAAAAGCTTCTTTGTTGCATGGAGATGATGCGACGCTGATGGCGCACATGTGGTCGCGGTCATCAGGTACTGCGGCATTGAAGGGCATTGGAAGACCGAGTGTGAGCTCCGGGTCTGGCACGAGCAAAACGCGGCCAACAAGCGCACAACTGACTCTGTTGCGAGTACCGGCTCAACCGCAAACCCATAAAGTCCGTCCGTCCCTACCTCCGCGCTTTGCCCTTCGCTCTTTTTCTTCGCTTTCGTTCTTCTTGCGCCAAGCGGCGGAAGTGGGTTGAAGTGCGAAAGTGGTGGTGCGTAAGCTCACGAGATCAGTCTAATAGACTGGAAGAAGATAGGCAGCGGCCAAGTGAGGCACGCACCAGCCCAAAAATACATCTGACGCCCCGTCCTGGTGGGAATCCTTCTCAACTGGTGCGGCAGATGGTCACATTCCCACGGATTCCCGGCTGGCCTTGGGCGGTTGCGCCCAGGAATGATTAAGATTGACGGTCACACACCCAAAGTGTGGCGCGTGAAAGGTAAGCTTGATGCCCGCCCCGCACTCCGAGACCGATGAGCTCGTCGCCCCCGGTCTGAAATGCCATGGTGCGTGGACGAGCCTGACAAGATCGTGACGACACCCACCAGGTACAAATGGTCGAGCCTCGCCCCAGGCCTTTGCTAGCCAGCCAGCCACCGCCACAACCAACGCCACCACACAACCACACCTGGAGCCCTTCCATTACAACCCGCCAACCGCCAACCCGCCTGGTCCTCCAACACCACGCCGACGTGCCCCCACCATCGCCACCGCCAGCCACCACCGCAACCACGGGTAAGTCTGCGCACCACTTGTGCTGCTGAACCGACACAACTCTGACCTTTGCGTTCTGCAGGACAAAACAGCCAGGAATAAGATAGACCAATCCGCGTAGCGCCAACAACACTGTAGCGCCCGAAAAGACAGCCCAGCCAGAATGCAGAGGAGCGCCGTCAGGTTTGCCTCGGTCAACGCCGCCCAGCTCGCCGGCCGCCGGGTCGTTGCCGGACCGTCTGCGCGGGCCCTTCTCTTGGGGTAGGACCCTCATTCTCTGACGCTCAAGGTTTGTATCACCTGACCTGACCCACCGTGATCATCAGGGCGAGGGAAGCCGTGGAGCCGAGGCGAGCCTACCACCAGAGCCACCTTCGCATCGATTTGGGTGTGGAGGAAGAGGAGATCGAGGAGTGGAACTGCAAGAAGGCGCCCGATTCGGCCTCGTTCGTCAATGCGGACAAGATGCCTGTGCGCTCCATCGAGGAGATGCAACACGAGACCCTGGCCATCCTCACCTCCACCGCCGGCGCCTCGACTCACCGAGAGGATCACGGCTCCCGGCTCTAGTGTACTCACCACTTTGTGTGCTGGGTCCTTGTAAATTGCTGTAATAAACTTGTCTCAATGAAATGGGTGATGTTACATTTCGTTGCTTGGGGGAGAGCAAAAGGAAAAAGGAGATAGCCGACCGTGGGGCTCGAACCCACGACCACAAGATTAAGAGTCTTGCGCTCTACCGACTGAGCTAGGACGGCTTCACGACAATTTAGCCCAAACTTACTGGGGTCAGTAACTCCGCATTTTCAAACATCAGGAAACTGGCTTGTGGCTAACCAACTCTGACAGGGTGGTACATAAAGCTCAAACCTGCACTGATAAGCAACAGATAAAATGATTTCCTACCAACTGCACTGGCTTCATGGCAGGGTCAATATAATTTTAAGACACCAAACAAGGCATGGGCACCAAAAACAAGAAGATGATGTGACTTGGTGGATAGCAGGAGGAAATGGATTTCAAACAATAGGGCTGGGGGATACCTGTATCTTTTTGATGGAAATGTCAGGATATGATGGGGTGTTGTTCATTGCAGCAGATGGTTATGACTTTCTTGCCCAGTTGTGGTGGCTGTGGTGGGCAGTGAAGTTGAAGCTGGGTGATAGAGTAGTCTTGAGTCATTATGCACTCTTGCAATGAAGATGATATTGCTGGCATTCTTTGCTTTGAGCAGCTCTTGCACATTCTCCACAACTTGCTCTCCTCTCCCTCTTGACCTCCTATCCAATTGGCTGGGCAAGGGAATGAGATTTGTTTGATTTTTTTATTGGAAGATGGAGTTGAGGTAAGTTTGAACAGTGCACCCAGCTTGCCCTTGAAGGCTGTACTTGCTTCCACACTGCCCTAAACAAAAAGCTCTTTTCTGGTATTGCTTGCGAAAAAATGTAATTGGAGGAGAAGGGTATCGATCCCTTTACCTCTCGCATGCTAAGCGAGCGCTCTACCATCTGAGCTACACCCCCTCATTTGTTTTTCTTTTCACCTATGTGTGATGGGTGCCGGGCTCGGTGAGTCGTGCAGCGTAATAGCTGTGTTGTCCGACCATGAACCTCGCTTCTCCGTCCTGCGGCGGTAGGAGTGGAGGACTTGCGGCAGGAGGCTCCTCGATGATGCCTAGGCTCAGACGTCGAAGACCTGCAGCTTCTCTGTGATCGGCGACCGGCACACGGGGCACACCCTGACGCGCACAAGTCGCGTGCCACACGATCCCAAGAGTGAGAAAGAGAGCCCACAATAGACACAAGGGTGTGGTGGCTGACCTGACGCTGTTGGCGCAGTACTGGCAGACAATGTAATGTCTGCACGGCATGAGAACGTGGCTGCGGGTGTGGTCCATGCACACGACGCAGTGCCGTCGAATTTCCTCCCGGCTGGTGCGTTCCTCCATCTCCTCCACCCGCTGCTGCAGGCGGCGCTTGTCCATCATCAGTTCGACCATCTTCCGCTGCAGGTGCTCCTTGTCCAGCTCGAGCCGTCTGCTTCGGACCTCAGCGAGTCGCACGCCGCGCTCCATGCGCGCCATCTCTTCACGCAGCCTTGCCTTGTCCTCTCGCCACGCTAGCTTCTCCCGCTCGACCGCCGAGCAAGCACTGCCCTGCATGGCCGCGGCGTCGCCCAAGCTCGAGAGAGCCGCGCGCCTCCTCTCTAGGCTCTCCTTTCGGCTCTGTTCAGCTCTGGCTTGCGCTCTGAATCCGACACACGCACAAGTACCGCACACGCACGCACAACATGCGCACACACACACACACCGCACACGCACGCACAGAGACAAAGCTGTGTAAGAGCCCAATGAAGAACCGAGGGCAGCGAGGTGGGTGCGTACAGATGCGCGAGGATGGCCTGAATGCCTCTCTTTATGACGGCCGTGGGCGGGAAGGTCAGCGTGGCCTGCGCGCCCGATAACTCGAGTACGATCAGCTCGTCCAGAAGGCTCCCTAGGGGTTGGTTACGTCAACGCTGCGGACTCTGTGCGTCTCTCGACCCCTGCTTGAGGGACGCTTTGTTTGGGTGGTACCCATGCCCAGCGGGAGCGAGCGCAGCGGGTTGGCGGTCAGGTAGAGCCGGCGAAGGCCGCGGCAGGAACCGATCTGGTCGGGCAACTGCGTGAGCTCGTTCCCGCACAGGTACAGATCCCTTAGATTCGCTAGCCGCCCTGCTTGCGCTCCTCGATCGTCAGATCGTGTGCGGTTGTGTGTGTGTGTGTGTGTGCGTGCGTGCGGTGCGATGTGTGCGTGCGGCAGAATGCGGACCTATTTCGGGAGGCAGAGAGGTGAGCCTGTTGGAGGTGAGGTTGAGAACGGTGAGTGACGCCAGGCAGGCGATGGCGGAGGGAACGGTGGACAGCCGGTTGTTGGCCACGTCCAGCACGCGCAGCCCGCCAAGTGGCCCTTCCTCGCAATCGCTGCATCTCGAGATGGATCCGTCATCTTTCCTCTTCGTGCCGAAGTCGAAGTTGTGGTCCACGGACGCGTCGCAGACGAACAAGGAAGAGGGGAGGTACACCAGACGATTGTTCTTCAAGATGAGACAACGTAGTGGCTGATTCGCTGCATCTCCCTCACAACTTTTGGGCACTGCGAGTAGCTCGAGCGGCACTCGTTCGAGCTTCATGTCCGACAAGTCCACCACACCGGCCCGCGCCATCCTCACTGGTCGCCGGCCTTGCCCGGGCGACCTCCAGCTTTATTGAAAAATGAAAAGATAAATGATAATAGTAAATAGGAATAAATAGGAATAAAATAAAATAAATCAGAAAATAAAGATGACGACAGTGGCGGAGGAGCAGCAGCGCGAGGCCGAACTGGACCGCTTGTACTTTGGCAGGGCGCGCGATAGACAATTCGAGGGTCTGGGCAGCGCGCAAAAGGCAGGGACAAGCGCAGGTGCCTCGAACAAGAAGAAGGCGAGGGGCAAAGGAAAGGATGCAACAACGCAAGAAGATGAAAAGGTGGCGGGAGGGGACGGCTGGGAGGGCTCGTTCTTCTTTCTGCAGCTCGCCGACACCCAGCTGGGCTTCTACAACGACAACCAGGTACCCTTATTATTATTATTATTATTATTTTGCGGCATTTATATTTATTTATTTGATTTGTTTTTCTAATATTTACGAAGTCTTGGGACAAAGAAATCGCTTTGGCCACACGCGCAGTACGGTGCATCAACGCCATGCGGCCACGGCCTCGGTTCGTTGTGGTGTGCGCGACCTGGTGCACGCCTACCCGTGGGAGAAGCCCGCCTACGAGCGCCAGGTCCCGTCCCGCTCTGCATCCTCACTAAGGTTAAGGATCACTAAGGTGCCTTGTCTTAACTCACTCCTTGTCCTGCCTAAGGTGCGAGATTTCAAGCGGGTGATGCGCAAGATCGACCCGTCGATACCGCTCGTGTGCCTGTGCGGCAATCACGGTGCGGAGCCCGTTCCTTCATCATGTCTCACGGCCTCCGTGCAACGCTTACCACCTCACGCGCACGGCACGCGCATTGAACGCACAGACGTGGGGAACACGCCAACGCGGGCCACCATCTACAGCTACAAGGAGCGGTTCGGGGATGACTACTTCCGCTTCTGGGTGGGCGGGGTACGCCCCTGCGGCTGCTCTGTTTCTGTCGATCAAGCGTGCTCACACACGACTCTGCCGAGCCATGAATGTCCGCCTGATTGCACCACACCATCCCACTTGCAGGTGTGTTGCCTGGTCTTGAATGCTTCGCTCTTTGCCGATCCTTCCATGGCATTGGAGGAGTACGAAGAGCAGCGGGCGTGGTTCGTGCAGGAGCTGCAAGCCTTTTCCCGAGGTACGCTCGATCGACATCGGCCGATGGAGACATCACGCCCAACCTGACGAGAGACGCGAAACCGCGTTCTTCTTTCAGACCAGGAACGTACACGGGCCAAGCATCTGCTTGTGTTCCAGCACCAGCCGTGGTTCCTCGAGGAACCAGACGAGGAGGACCAGTACTTCAACATTCCCAAGGAGAGACGAATGCCGATGCTTGAGGAGATGGCCAAAGCGGGCGTACGTCCCTTGCATTCCCCACAAGTCAGCCCTGTCTAACTTGGAAATTGTGTGCGTGCGTGTCGTGCGTGTTGTGTGTTGCAGGTGCGTGCCGTGTTTGCAGGGCACTACCACCGTAACTCGTACGGCACTCTGGGGAAGATGGAAATGATCACTACGTCCGCTGTGGGGCGTCCATTGGGTGTCGACCCTTCCGGCTTCAGGGTACACTGATCACTATTGAGGGTTGGTTGGGGCGAGGGGCTGACCATGATGGCCACGGCCCTGCAGGTGGTCAAGGTGAACGAAGACGGCATCGAGCATGCCTACTACAGCCTGGACCGCCTCGAGCAGAGTGACACGCCAGACTTCGAAGGCGCACTCCGCTTCGCCCCAGGAGAATGAGGTGGCCCATGTGCGTTCTTCGAACAGTACAACCGTCAACTCCCATTGGCCTGACGCCGGTGAAGTTGTTTTGTTTGCGTGCGCGCGAGAGCAGGGAGGCTTGTCGGAGATGGAGCTGCGGAGGACTGAGAGGAGGCTCTCGGTGCGGTCCTACGTGCCAGCTGACCGAGACCGTGTTCTTCAGCTCTTTGTGGAGGTGCCCTCGACAAAATCGCAACGCGTAACCAAGATTAAATCGCAAGAATTAAGATTAATCCAACCTGTGGCAGGGAATGCAAGAAAACATTGAGACTTCGCCTCCTGACGTCCGCCGTGTGATTGAGGACTCGGTAGAAGCACTTGTTCATCATTTATTTATTTATGTATTATTATTACTCATTTTTCTTGCGTGCTGGTCAGGAGAGGAAGTTTATCGAGTGGTCGCTGCAGGACGACCTGGCCGACATTGACGCGGTCTACATGTCCTGCACCGCATCCCCACGAAGCCACTTCTGGGTCCTCGTTGAGTGCATAGAGGGTTCGTCCCAAGCACGCATGATCTGACGTGGTCTTCCCCTTCAGAAGGGCTCACGCCTGCTTTCGCTCCACAGGGCCAGAAGGAGAGCAAGACCAGCGAGAAGTGATACAGGGCATGGTCGGGCTCTACCGAGTGAACGATGACTACGCCAAGGTGCGCCGGATGAGCATTGCACCAGCTGTTCGCCGGCAGGTACGCCTGAGATTCGGCGCCCACCTGCATGAACTCCACCCAAACGTTCACATTTCCTTCTATTTGCCCGCAGGGCTTGGCGCGTCGACTGCTTGACCACATCATCGACTACGCGAGCAAGGAAGGCTTCCGTCGCGTCGTCCTCAGCACTGGTGCGTTTCCCGCTGCATTCACCAAGCGCTATCACGACAAACCCACACGCCACGCCTCTTATCTGGCGACTTGATCGGCGGCCTGCAGGTCAGTACATGTCCGCGGCGAACGCGCTGTACACGACCTACGGATTCATCAAGACGAAGGAGGAGCCGGACGAAGTCGGCACGATGGAAAACCACTACGAATACGGCCTTGTGCCACACGCCTAGTTAGGTAACTAGGGGGCAGCCTCGCCGCTTCGTTGTAACGAGCCTCGCTTATTTGAACGAAACCCCGTAACTCCACGCGTGCCCCGATAGACACCACGTCGGTCCATCTTTCTCGTTTGCTCTCTTGGTCTCTTCTTCCAGATCTCTGCATCTCTCGATCTGGCTGGGATCAGCCGTGGAGACCCGACAAACCTCGCCATTTTGAGTTCCCCTCAATCTAGAGGCGACAGAGCGGGCGACATTTCTTCTTGAAATTGGAGCCATAACGATGGAGGACACCGTGAAAGTAGCCGCTTTGCCCAATGTTCACACGATTACCACCAGCATCAACAACAATGACGACACATCGCCAGAGTCGCCATCGCATAATCGGAACATCATGATTTCCCTTCCTTCCATGCAAACAAGCAATGAAATCAGTACGCGCTCCTCCTCGTCGAAGATTTGGTTGTTCTATTTTATTACCTTTTTTTACCATTAATCTGTCTTATTAAAAGCAAGCTTGTTATTTATATTTGAATAATAAATAATCATATTAATATTATATTTATTAATCAATTTTGGTGCAGAGGAAGCCACACTGCCACAACACCGATACAAAGGGCTCTCCGTGGCCGTCGCCTACGGTACCCTCCTCCCTCCCATCAAAGCTCAACACCTTTGTTGTTGAACTTTCCTAACAAAGATCTGAACACGACGCCATGTTGCCTTCTACGGACTACCTCGCCAGGCCTCGTGTCGATGTGCGCGGTGGTGGTCAATAAGGCCGTGCTCTCTTCGTGGTCCTTCCAGTTTCCGCTGACGATGATCGCCAGCCAGATGGTCATCTCCTTCCTTCTCCTGTGGGTCCTCAAGCAGTGCGAGCTCATCCAGTACGACGACTGGTCCCTCGCCACTGCCAAGAAGGTGCAAAAACGGCCGGCTCCACTCACCAATTCTTCTTCTTCCATCGAACAACGCGACTGACCGCCTCCCTGCGCAGGTGTGGCCAATGGCGCTGGCGCACGTGGGCAACGTGCTATTGGGCCTTGCTGCGCTCAACCTGGTCGACATTCCCATGTTTGGGTACCCGAGCTCTCCCCCCCCCTTGGTCGCCCGCTGCTCTCCACTTCTTCTCTCGAGGAGCACCGCTGCTCACCTGCTGTGGTGCGATTCAGGGCCTTGCGACGGACAAGCGTCATGTTCGTGTTGGCCATGGAGTATCTGGTTTTGAGCAAGACAGCGTCGCTTCAGGTGATCGGTTCGACGCTTCTTCTGCTGCTCGGTACGCTCGCAGTCAAGAAAGGCCGAGAGAAGAGCCCGCGCTTCCGTCACGGAAGCTGACGCGTTGGTGGTGCTCACTGTGGTGGTCGTGCAGGGGCGATTGTCGGTGGCTGGGGCGATCTGCATTTCGACCCCTTCGGCTACGCACTCACGTTCTGTGTAAACGTCACGACCGCCCTTACCCTGGTACGCGACCCTCCCCTCCGCGTCGTGCCTGCGTGCCCGCGTGTGCGCGCACTGGCGCTTTGCGCACGCACTCAAACTTCATTGCGAAACCATTGGCCTACGCGACTCGCTTTTGTGCAGGTCCTCATTCCCAAGCTGGGCACGGCCGCGAATCTGAACGCGTTCGGGCTCATGCTCTATCAGATCACCATCTCCTTCCCCATCGTCGTCTTCTTCATTTTCTCCACGGGCGAATGGAACGGAGTCATGGCCTATCCATTTTTGCATCATCCCGGCTTCCAGGTACCCCTCAACCCGAGAACGCTGGAGCTCCTTTCTTCACACCGTCATGCTCATGCTCTGCTTTTGCTCTTTTTCGTGCAGTTCGCGTTCTTCATATCATCGGCTCAGATATTCTTGGTCAACTACACACTTTTCCTCTGCACGCAACTCAACTCTCCTCTCACCACCACAGTCACAGGTACCCTTGGCGTCACACACACGACACACGACACACGCACGCGCACGCACACACACGCGCACACAACACAACACACGACTATGCTGCTCACTGTCTCTCATCAGGCACCGTCAAGAATATTGGTGAGACGATGCTCGGATTTGTCTTCTTCAGCGTTCCGGTCGACCCCATCAACCTGATGGGCATTGCCATCGGGTACGCACTCTCTTCATCGCCGGCCAACCAACCCAACCAGCCAACACCTCACTCTCTCCAATTGCGCGTTCCACAGGTTTACGGGCAGCGTCTACTACTCGGTCGTGAAGTACTTCGAGCAACAGCAGTCGAAGCCCGCCTTGGCCAAGGTCTGAGTTCTGGGCCTTGTTGGTGGCCATCGCGCCGGCTTTGTGGAGCCTAACGGCCCAGACCATCAACAGAACCAATTTTTCCCATGACGTCATCTCCGCTTTCTCCGTCAGCCCTTCCTCCTTCGCTTTCGCTTTTCTCCTCGTTGCCCGCACGTCCATCTCCTTGGCTCTCCATCCCTTTTATCGTCGCTCATCGCACCGGCACCGATCGCCATCTCGTTAGTACCACAAACGGCAGAGATTTTTAGTTTTTATCATCACCACCACCATCAAAGAAAATGACGACCAGCGGCGATGACCTGTCCACCCTGCGCACGATGAGGGATGTGTTCGACTACTGCCAGCGGAAGGGCCTGTACTCGG
>LQHA01000429.1:0-10952 GCA_001567625.1 Acanthamoeba polyphaga | reverse complement strand
GAGATGGACGAGGACGTCGACGAGGGCTTCGGTGGCGAGGGCGGCGAGGGTGGTGCCCCCTAAGCACCGTGTACGCGCACAAGAAGAACAAAAAAGAGATCAAAGCTGTACCTACGCGCCTCTTGCTTTCGCTCAACTTGAGGCTTCGGATAGCGGCTAAAGAGAGAAAGAGAGAGAGAGAAGTTTGTATTGCACCGGGCTCGAGCAGAGAGGCCTTGGGTGTCAGTCTAGTGCAAGCGCTCCTGATCCTCGTCTTCGTCGTCTCCTTCATAATCGGAAAAGTCGTCCTCTTCGTCGGATTCGCCGTACTGCTCCTCGTCTCCTTCGCCGTCGTCCTCGGCAAAGGTCTCGGGCGGCTCGTGGAAGGGCGAGTAGATCGTGAACCCGCCGTACTTGTACGAGAAGATGCCCATGTGCTTGGCCCGCTTGATGGTGGTCGCGAGTTTTCGCTGGTGCCGGCGGCAGTTGCCGTTGTGCCTCCGCCCGATGATGTCGCCCGTGGGCGTCAGGAACATGGTGAGCAGCGACACGTTCATCGGGTCCAGCACGGGGCGCTGGGCCGAGGGCCTGCAGAAGACGCACTTCTTGGCCTTCTTCATGAGCTTGTCGAGGTCGGATTGCATCTTCTCCTCGCTGAACTTGAGCATGTCGGTGGCGGAGACGAAGCCCGGGGGCTTGATGTACTTGTCGTCCCTCGTGACCTCGGGCTCGACGATCTCCTCGGTCGCCTCCTCGCCGGAGATGTTCTCGACCATGGCGAGCTGTAGCCGACGGGGCGGGTGGTGGTCGTAGATTGTTAGGGGTCCATCAACGCGCAGGGAGAAGGAGAAGCAGCAGACGTACGTTGGCTCTGAAGGCCTGCTTCATCTCGTCCAAGGTCACAGGCGACTCCTCCTCCTTGACGTTCGAGTACACCTTGCGCTTGTTGGCCAGCTCCTAGAGTGGGCAGAAGAAGAAGAAGAAGAACGCAAGCGAGAACGCAAACATAGACCATCAGCCACGAGCGGCATGGTACATGGTACCGCAGGTGTCGACCACGCACCTCGTTCAGGTACTTATCGAGTCTCTGCCGCCTGAAGGCATCGCTGACGACCCGACCGGAGAAGGCGTGGCTCTTGTTGCGGAAGGGGTCCTCTCTGAACTGGTGGTCGGCCTTCTCGGCCGCCACCCCACGCGCCGTGAACGGCCGCCATGCGAGCACTGAGCCACCAGCGCCGCGCGCACGTTAGTAACGAGCGCGCCCGGCCGAGAATTGACCGAGCAGAGAGGGCAAGGCACCTTGCTGGAGACGCTCCTCGTCGGTGGTGCCCTGGTACCACTTGGGGTCGAGCATGACGTAGGGCATCTGGGTAGGCCTTCGCGTCTCTTTGTCGAAGGTGATGATGCGAGAGGGTGCGGGCCGAGCCTCGTCGGGAAACAAGCTCTCGGTGAGCTGCATGCGAGGATTCGACAAAAAGATCTCCTCCAGCTTCTCTATGCCCTCCTCTGAATCCGCTGGAGGGGAGTAAATGCAGATTTAGAACAATTCAAAAACAAATCTCAGCAATTAAGAGATTAAGGGCCGGTACCAGCAGCAGGAGCGCGTTTGAGAACCATTTCTTCGATGTGCTTCAATTCCCTTCGTACTGCTTCCACCCAGCGAGCGTACGCCTCGCTCCTCTCCTTCTCCTCAAGGGCCGCGGCATCGCTTTCGGTCTGGACCTCTTCCGTGGGCGATGCGTTGTCACCATTCTCACCCTCAGCGGAAGAGATAGCCCACAGGGCTCGTGTAGAAGCGTGAAATGGCCGCTGGGACGAGGCAGTGGCAGATGAGGAGAAGATGTGGTTTGATTGCGGACCGCCAATGCGGATGGGGGCGGCTTGCGGCAACGCAGGCCGCAGCACTGCCGCCCGCCTTCCACCTCCACGAAGCAGCAGATTCGATCGGGCAGCACCGCGCATTTTCCTCCGGTAATCACAAATCAATTTGATTATGATTCCAAGTTGGACCCTATTTTTATTTCCCGGAGGAAAACATCGACGTAATGCAAGAGAAAATCCTTTTCTTTTAATGAAGCCGTGTTTGCTGAACGCGCCATCATGCTGGGCCACACATAAAAGATTTGATTTGCGCTATTGTGATGGACGTGCTGCCGCCAGGTGCGCATCCCTCTGTGTCTGTGGCACTTCCAATGGCTGAGGTGGGTAGAGGTGCCTGACAATGTAAGTCGCCGACCTTCTGTCTGGGTTGCTTTGCGAAGAGATGGTTGGGGCGGTGCTCTCGTGGCTGCCGGCGGAGTCGCTTGTCCGGAGCGGTCTTGTGTGTCGCGCCTGGCACCAGGCCGCCTGCGACGACGCCCTGTGGCGTAACCTGCTCGTCCGCGACCTGGGCGCCGCGCCTGCGGTACCAGCCTACTGCAATCAGCCCTGCCTCGCTTCAAACAACCGCTACCCTAACCATATGTCATCAACAAGGGCCTCGGGGCTGAAGGTGTAACGGCGAAGGAAGTCTACTGCCTGCACGCGCGAGGCGCCAGTGTGGTGGTGCCCTTGTGGGGCCATGTCGACAGCGGAAAGACGATGCTGTTCAATGTGCTCCAGCAACTGTCCACCATCGCCAACGGGCTTCCTACCATGGAGGGCAACACGGACCTCGTGCGCCAGGTGCTAAGCAAGCCGTCCAACGCCACCGTCAATCCGGGTCGGTCGGTCTTTTTGTGCTGGTAAAGTGTGCACCATGCCTGGTTTCTGTTGCGGCTCCTCCAGTCAACCCCAACTTACGCGGTCCGTGGTGGTGAATTCCCTCCCTAGTTCGGCCCATCTCAGAGCGTCGCGAGACCGAGGGATCACCATCCACTACCAGGAAGGACGGAAGGCGATTCCTCTGACCGCCAACCTCCGCGCGATGCTCGTCGACATGCCTGGTGCGCCTTTCAACTCGTCTCTCCCTCTCCATTGTGCGGCGGTGCTCGTGTGTGCGTTGTGTACGCGGAAGACCAACCACAACAGCCAGGCCACAGCGATTTTGTCAACAATGCCATCACGGGTGCCTTCGGTGCGCACTGCGGCATCATCGTGGTGGCTGCGGGCCAAGGCGAGTTCGAAGCCGGCTTTTGCCGATACGGCCGCACAAGAGAGCACATTCTCCTGTCGTACCTCCAGGGCTGCCGCAGTCTGATCGTACCTCTTTCTCCTGCCAATGTTGGACATGGACCATGTGATGTGGAAGCTCACCACTCTCTATTGCGCGCAACCGTGTGTAGGTGGCGGTCAACAAGATGGACGATCGGACCGTTGATTGGTCGCGGCCGCTACAATTCTATCCAAACCGAGGTGCGCACGGCGGCTCTTACGGGGCACCTGGTTTTACAGCTTAGCGCTGACGAACGATGGTTCCAAGGTCCTGGCCTTCTGCAAGCGAACGGGCTTTGCGAGCGACCGCGTGCGCTTTGTGCCGATCAGCGCGTACACGGTGGACAACGTCATCACCAAGTCGAAACACATGACCTGGTGGACTGGGCCGACTCTCCTGCAATCAATGCTGGAGACCATTCAAGCCCTGCCCGTCTGGGCCAACCCCCGACGCCGCCTGGCGCTGGTACGCACCAGCCCATCACTGCTGTCTTGTGAGAGCCCAAGAGTGATCAGTCTCCAATCATCAATTGGCCGCGCGCAGACGAAGCAGCCCTTGCGTCTGGTGGTACACCGCAGCACGATAGTCAGTCGACAGGCTGGTAAGGTGCTCCTCGAGGCATCGGTCATCAGCGGCCGAGTCAAGGCCGGCGACAAACTGTCGCTGCCCGTTCTCGGTATTGTCCCCACCATCATGGTCTACTTTCACAATTGTGCGCGTTTGGAGCCTGACTCCGGCTCGGGTTTGTGGTGGTGCGGCGGCAGGTGTGCAGGGGCTGGAGGTGCTGTCGCTGGAGCAGCTCAACAAGCCCATCGCCCGAGCCGAGGCACCCTTCGACCGGATTGGCGTGGTGGTGAAGCTATTGGAGCCCACCTCGAAGTCGGGCAAAAAAGACCTGGAGGTGGGCTACCAGATCCAGGCCAAGTGCGCCCCCCATTCATTCCCATGTTCCGGCCAGGTCCATAGCGACAGCGACTCACGCCACTCATCTCACTGCCATGCGGTGACAGGTATCTTCGGCGAGGTGCACTGCTCACAAAGGCGGACCGCAACGTCGCCGAAGGCGCACCTGAGATGAGACGAGTCAAGTCTCTGACCGCGCAGGTCCTCATAATCAGTCATCCTCGAGGCATCAAAGACGGGTTCGTTGTCACGGCTAAGCTTCACTGGCAGTGGGGTTGACACCTAACCACCACATTGCTCGCACACGGAAACCAGGTACAAACCGGTAGCCTGGTTTCACACGTTCAACACCGCCTGCTCGCTGCGCTTGCTCCAGGAGGTATTCCTCCTTCCGGCGGCTCGTCAAGCCGTGTCTCTTGGCTAATCGCCCGTGATGGGTGATGGTGCGCCGCCGGATCTGTAGGTTGACATGAAGACAAGCGAGGTGCTGAGAGAGCACCCTGTCAGCATCACGAACGGAAAGATGTGCCTGGTGGAAATGGTGCCAGACAAGCCGCTCTGCACCGTGGTCTACGGAGAACAGCCACCGCTCGGCGCGTTCATCCTTCGTGACCTGCGGTACTGGCCCCGCCCACGCAGGACGCTACCGCTGGTGAAAAGTCTCACGGTGAGGACGGGACAGGCAGACGATAGGGGCCGGAATCGTGAAGTCGATCGCGTGGGCTGATGACGGCAAAGCGGGTCTCTTCGGGCAACTCGTGCAGACCAAGAGCGTCGAGCCTCCACCCGTCACTACCGCCGCCTTGGGCACCCTCACGGTGACCGGTAAGGCAGCCACAATGCCCCATTTCGTGTAGCAGCGACTAATGACTCTTCCACACACGCACGCACACAACACGCACGCGCACGCAGTGACCAAAGCGACGATCCAGGCGTTCTGCCCCTGGACGTACGTACTAACGTTTGCATCTTAATGTGGGTGAGACTCGTGGGCTGACCAAACCGCTCCCTCCGCGGCTGTGCAGGCCAGGAGGCGCCAGTGTGCTACTTGACGTTGCGTCGCAGGACCGCGACAAGCCGGGCATCTTTAGGCACCAGACTCGATCTGTCCCTGAGACCCTGCAGCCCGCATTCGAGGAGTCCTTCGTCTTGTACCATCCCCTCGACACACACGACGCACACCACGATCATGGCAGCTCTTATGACTAATTCCACGATTGTGTGGCGTGCAGCGACTCTGTGAACCCGCACGGGCTGTATCTGTGGCTCGAACTCGTCGACACCACTGCGCCGCACCGCGACTTTGGCCACCGGACGGTGCGCCTCTCGGCGCTGGCCCACAACGGCGGGGTCCTCGGTGGCTCCTACGACCTCGTCAACCCGACCAAACACATCAATTCGGTCGTGATCAAGGCCCGGTGGGCCCAGTCCGCCGTCAGCCCCGGGCCTCGAAGTACTGCGAGCAAGGCCACTTCCTCGGGGCACTAACAACCACATCTCTTGGGCTTAAAAAAAAGAAAAAAGAGTTACACTTGAGATGAAGCGGAGCGCGTTGGGGCTGGCAGTGGCGGGCGCGGCCACGGGGGCAGGGGTGTGGTGGGGCATGCGAGACGCGCAGAGCCCGCTGTATCCCGGCCTCGTGATGCCCTTCCTCACCTCCCGCTTCCTCGATCCGGAGGTGTCGCATCGTCTTGCCGTGAAATCTGCAGCCCTCGGCCTCACCCCCGTGGATGAAGTACGCAAACTCTGCCATCCCCAGATTTCATTTAATTTCATTTAATCTGATTTCATTAAATCCTTCAATTTGGCGATTAACTGTGGATTGCCGTGCAGTGGAAGGACGACCCTCGCCTCGGCGTCACCGTGTGGGGCCGACATTTTGAGCATCCGCTTGGCCTCGCTGCAGGCTTTGATAAAAACGCGGTACGCGGCTCATCTGCTGACATGCTGGCCGTGTGGTGTTTTGCTCATCTTGAGCGCACTCTGGGCTCAACACAACGCAGGAAGCGATGGAAGGGATGCTGGGCATGGGCTTTGCCTTCGTGGAGGTCGGCAGCGTTTGCTTGAAGCCCCAGCCAGGCAACCCGAAGCCCCGCGTGTTCAGGCTCTTTGAAGAGAAAGCCATCATCAACCGCTACGGCTTCAACAGCGATGGCGTCCTGGCGGTGGCCGAGAGGCTCGACCAGTTCAGGGAGCGTCAGAAGCAGGTCATCGAGACCGCGGTACGTGCATCTCGTTCACTCGGACCGCCTCACTTCTTCGAGTTATTGCCGATTGACGTGGCAGGCGGTGTGCGCGGGCAGGCGGATAGTGCGAAGAAGAGAGGACTCGAGAAGGGAGTCGTGGGAATCAACTTTGGCAAGAACAAGGACCGCGTAATGGGCGGCACTGGTACGTTTCATCCAGTGCTGGTTGTTGTGAGCGGAGGATGAGGGTCGCGACGCTCACTCACTGGTTCCCAATGGTCAGACGGTGAGGGTCTGGGAGACGACTACGTCGAGCTGATGCAGCGACTGTCGCCCTATGCGGACTACCTCGTCATTAACATCTCGTCGCCCAACACGCCCAACCTTCGTCTGCTGCAGGTTCGCGTCACACACACACACACACACACACAACACGCATACGCACAGGCACGCACACACGTGTGGCTGACTGTATTCAATCTTTGTTCGCTATGCAGAGCGGAAGCGAGCTGCAGAAGATCCTCGAGCAGGTGATGGCGGAGAAACAGCGAGCGGAGGCGGCGGGCAAGTCGGCGACGGCCTACCCGCCCGTGCTCATCAAGATCGCCCCCGATCTCACCAAGGCCCAGGCCGAGGACATCGCGGCTGCCGCGCTCAAGTACAAGGTCGACGGCATCATAGTCTCCAACACCACAGTCTCCCGGCCGCTGCGAGTGCACAACGAGCAGGAGGTAGTCATTCTCTCTTTTGTCCACGGGCACCACATCTTGGTGAAGAGAATGACGTGTGCCTTTATTATTTCATCAGGAAATGATCGCCAAGGAAGCCGGAGGACTGAGTGGCCGACCGCTGCTCGAGATGTCGACACAGCTCCTCCGCGACATGTACCGCCTGACCGACGGTACGCCGCCGCTTCTCCACCACCACCACCACCGCGTGGAAGATGAGGGCTGACCGTCACACGGTACAGGCCGCATTCCATTGATCGGTGTTGGCGGAATTTCGAGCGGTAAGGATGCCTATGACAAGATCAAGGCGGGCGCTTCGTTGGTGCAGCTCTACACCGGTACCTACCTTCATCTAGATCTGGCGCCCGTTCGGCTGTCTGGGCGTGCGTGTTGTCTGATCGGTGTGTTGTGTTCCACAACCAAGGTCTGGTGTACGAGGGACCCGGGCTGGTGGGCCGCGTCAAGAAGGAACTGGTGGAGCTCCTCGAGCGAGATGGCTTCCGCACCATCCAGGAAGCCGTCGGCCACGATCACCACAAAGAGGTAGAGACCAAGTAGTGCCCCTAAAGCACGAAGCGGAGTTGCGAGCTCCGAATTCCAGGCATTTCTTTGTCCTTTCTTGGCGACAAGGCTCCTTTTCTTTCTTTGTTTCTCTTTTTTTTGTTGTCGAGCTGTGACCCAGCCTCTTCGTTGTTTCCTCTTCCTTTGTTGTCAAGCTGCGTCGATTCACGCGCATCCGTACCTCAGGGTCCTGCTGCACCTTCGCCCGAGTCTCAGTTCAATCGACATCCTCTCCGTCCTACCACCTCTCGTCTTCATTCACCCCAATTCTTCTGCATTCGAGGATTCGATCGATACATTCAATGGAGAGCGTACAGAAGCCGACCGTAATATTTGTGCTGGGTGGACCCGGCTCGGGCAAGGGCACCAACTGCGCCCGCATTGTGGAGGACTTTGGATTCGTCCATCTGTCCGCCGGTGACCTGCTGCGCGAGGAGCAGGCCAGCGGTTCGCAGCATGGTGAGATGATCAAGAGCATGATCAAGGAGGGCAAGATCGTGCCTTCGGAGGTCACCGTGACCCTGCTCGAGAACGCCATGGAGAGGAGCGCCACCAAGAAGTTCCTCATCGATGGATTCCCCAGAAACGAGGAGAACAACCAGTCCTGGGAGCGCCAGGTGGCCCCCAAGGTCAACTTCGAGTTCGTCCTCGTGCTCGACTGCCCCGAGCAGGTCCTCGAGGAGCGTCTTCTCAAGCGAGGCCAGGACTCTGGTACGAAGCTCCTCCACGATCGATTCTCTGATTGCCGCCGCAATCTGCATTCTACGCGATTCGGCCCACTGATGGACGTGCTGTGGGGGGACAGGTCGTGCTGACGACAACCTGGAGAGCATCAGGAAGCGCTTCCGCACGTTCCAGGAACAGACCCAGCTGGTGCTGGACCACTACGGCAAGCAGGGCAAGGTGCGCACCATCGATTCCAACAGGGAGCCCGCTGCGGTCTACGCCGACATCCAGCAGCTCTTCGGCTCGCTCTAAGCGCACCATGCACGTACACGCGCGCGTGCGCTCACGACTGCATGTATGTACTTGCTGGCTGTCATGACCACCCTTTCCGCAGTCAATAATGAACAACAACATGATTGAAGCACCCCTCGTTCGCCCACCCTCATCGCCTTCTGCTCTGAGCTCTACGAGCAGCTCAGCTCCCCGACCCGTCGCAGGATGTCGGCTGCGATCTGGTCCGGTGGCGCAGAGATGTCGTCGATCACAACTCCACGCTCGTCCTCCTGCAGCGGCTCCAGGGCGGCCAGCTGTGGTGGTGGGTGCAGTTGGCCATGGGTCTTTTGCCAAAGAGAGAGCAAGAGGAGGCGGAGGAGTACGGACCTGGCTGATGAGCATCTGCTGCTTCATGAAGTGGCCTTCTCTGCGCGCCATCCGCTCGGCGATCAGTTCGCTTTTGCCGTTGAGATGCACGAACACGACGTTGTTCCTGTTCTTCTCTCTCGATGGGTCAGCATCAAGCCGAGAGGGGACGGGCTCGTTTGGTCACACCTTTTCGTTGGGTCCGAGCAGCATCGAGCGGTACTTCCTCTTCAGCGCCGAGCAGGCCAGCACTACACCTTTGCCCTGTGCGATCCACTCGTCGATGCACTCGGCCAGCTTCTTCAACCATGGTTCCCTATCGTCATCTGTTCAGTCCACACGCACTTCTTGTTAGAGATAGAGTGGCACGGGTCACCAGCCGCACACGCACACCGCACACGCGTGTGAAGAGAGGTGGTGCAAGGGACCGTTGAGAGGCTGCCCGCTCGCCATTTTGTCGATGTTGGCCTGCGGGTGGTACGCGTCGGCATCCGCGAAGCTCCAACCCTCGCCCAGGCGTTGGGCCACAGCGGCGCCCACCGACGACTTGCCGCAACCTGCCCCCCCCCCCGCACAGTGACGGAGCCATAACTGATTCAATCTTTCCGGACATAGAGAAGATTGGGAGGGTACACCATACCACTTACTCCCATAATGACAAGGACTGTCATTGCAAGAGCACAAGAAAAGAAGCCCACCAGCACCGGCAGAGGCAAAAGGAAGAAGAAAAAGGACACCACCGCAACACGAAGCGAAGCAAGCTTGCGCGGCGGACGACCAAGTCAGGGAAGGCCAACAAATACTCGGAGGAAGAAACCCTTTGCAGAAAGATTCCGTGGTGCAACGGTAGCACGCAAGCCTAACACGCTTGAGGTCGCGAGATCAACACTCGCCGGAATCATTTTTGTCTGACAATATCTTTGAGTGAATTCTTGTTTGTATTCACTCTGAATTTGGCCCCAACACCAGGTGTCTGCTTCACCTTGATATTAACAGAGCTTATGCTTTTCTGCCCACATCCACTGATTTTTAGTTGTTGATGCACTCCTTTATGGCACAACTAATCAGTGGTGTTACTTTTGCCTCTCTCTGATTGGAGAATTTAAAATGACAGAGCCAGGAAATAGCAAAATCAAAAAATCCCCAATTCCGTTTTAATTGTTTGAATAAATCAAGGGGACAGACTGAACAGGTGTTTCATTTTGCAAAATTGTTGTGTATGCATACATAACAATTTGTCTTCTCTATTTTTACTGTAACCTCAATAAAAACTGGGTATAGTAAAAAGTATGGTAGTCAAATCATTGCATTTGCATACACAATGATCCCATCAGACTGCTGAGGCTTTATGCATCCCTAATAGAAGCTTTGTGAGGCATATTGCCATTATATCACTGTCATTTCTTTCTCTTCTATCAACATTCCCTGCTCTGGTACAGCACTGCATGTTGGAGGCACACAACCCTAAAACATAAGTTTTATGCACAAAATTGGCACAACATACAACTGAGGAAGTACAAGGGGCTAATCCTGGTCTTTTGCTTTTTGAAAATTGAAAAAATTTTTGGTTAACAATCAGCTGATCTGCACAGGTCTGACGCCAGGAAAAAATGGCACTCAAAGATGTTGGATCAGACAAAAATGATTCCGGCGAGTGTTGATCTCGCGACCTCAAGCGTGTTAGGCTTGCGTGCTACCGTTGCACCACGGAATCTTTCTGCAAAGAGCTTCTTCCTCCGATTATTTGTTGGCCTTCCTTGACTTGGTCGTCCGCCGCGCAAGCTTGCTTCGCTTCGCGTTGCGGTGGTGTCCTTTTTCTTCTTCCTTTTGCCTCTGCCACTGCGGGCATTCCCCATCTTCTCCTTCCTTGTTCCTCCCCCCTCCGCTCTAGCGCTCTTCTTGCAATCCCTTCTCTTTGTTCGAGGTTCCATTATGAGACGGAAAGGCTGGGGCTGTACACGGTAATGATCACGACGTGATGCGTGTGAGGAAGTTGATAGGACCAATGTCCGCCAGCTTGTCGCAGAGCTGCTGGTCCTTGGTGAAGAACACGCCTGCGAACACGAGGCCATTGCCACTCAGCCCATCCATGCCCTCCCGCGTGCGTGGGACCACGAGCATCCACCGCGGCGATAGCAGCACGTTGTGGTGGCCATT
>LQHA01000428.1:0-10961 GCA_001567625.1 Acanthamoeba polyphaga | reverse complement strand
CACCTACAACACACACACACACACACACACACACACACACACACACACATACAACACACACACACACACACACACACACACACACACACACACACACACACACACACACACACACACACAACACAGTTCCGTCGCAGGTCGGCTTCCGCGTGCTGAGCGGATTCGACATTCTGGTGCGCCTGCTGGCGTCGCCCTCGCCCAAGGTGAAGGAGCTGGCCGCCTACGCCCTCGGTGCCGCCTGCTCCGGCCAGCGTCGCATGCAGCAGGCCGCCGCCAAGGCCAAGGGTGCGATACCTCCCCGCACAACATTCCCCACCCCGCACACACCGCACACACTCATGACTAACTTGGTGTGTGTGCGATCTACAGCGATCAAGTCGCTCACGGCGCTGCTGCAGCCCAAGGAGGACCTGCGCGTGCGCCTGGCCGCGTGCTCGGCCATCGGCCAGGTCATCCAGCAGGACCAGGCCAACCAGGAGAAGCTGCGCAAGCAGAGCGGCGCCGTCGAGGCCATCATCGGTACACCCATCGGCTGACTAGATTGTCTACGTTGCTTTCCCGACATGTTCTCTGATTTCTGGTTGGTCGTGACCTGAATATCTTGCAGAGCTGTTCTCGGTGGCGGGTTCGACGCCGGACCCCAAGCAGCCCCAGGGTCCGACGCTCGAGCAGCAGGTCCAGTGGGTGGCCCTCTACACGGCCGGCAACTTCGTCTACCTGTACTCCAAGGGCCAGAACGCCGTTCGCGCCAAGAAGGGTAACACTCCTCTCACACCGTGTGCGATGGCGCGGTGATGCGTGTGCGTGCGGTACTGACACGACACACGCGCGTGGGTGTGTGCGTGCGTGCGGAATGCAGGCATTCCGGTGATCATCGAGTTTGTGAAGTCGACCAACGCGGCCGTGACGGTGGGCCTCAAGGAGCAGGCCACCCGTCTGCTGTGCTACATGTGCTTCTACAACAACAAGAACCAGGAGCTCATCGGCACGCCGCCGTCGCGTCGGCCATCGTCGAGAACCTGGCGCTGGACAGCAAGCGGCTGCAGTACTACACGGAGGGCCTCATCTGGTCGCTCGCCCACAACAGCAAGAAGAGGCGCGCCACCCTCGTCGACGCCGGCGCCATCGGCGCTCTGCTCGAGGTAACGCTCCCGCCTTCGCCTTTTGTCGGTGTAGTGGTTTCTGTCGGTGCTGACCGTGCGTCGCTCTCCAGCTGGCGCAATCGCCGTCGGAGGCCGTGGCCAAGGGCGCCGAGTGGGCCAAGCAGGCCCTCGTCAAGAAGTAAAGAAGACACACGGCGAAGGAGATCCAACGACCCAACGTCAACAAATAATAAAGAGCCCAAGATCGCATTTCATCACCACAACCATCCCAAAAATGCACGACGTTCTCTCCCACTACTACCACACAAAAACAACAATCAGCACACATGTTGCCAGGATTTAACTCCGGCACCGGCGCGCTGCCGTTCTACAACAACAGCGGCGTGGACTGGCTTGGCACGTGACCGACTTCTTCGGCGCGGTGCGGGCGCAGGGCACGGTCGAGCGCCTACCATCGGGGTCGACCCGGACCGTCGTGCGGCCCTTCGGCCTGTCCACCCGCCCGCCCGCCGGTTATTTCGTGCTCAACCTGCGCCTCGTGGACCGCAACCACAGCAACGCCCTCCTCCAGTCCGACTTCACCACCTTCGCCGTCTTGTGGGTAAGGGCCCTTCACCTTCTCCTATGCAACACTCCTAGCCTCGCCATGTTTCTAACCTGGATATGTTCGTGTGTATTTCCGGGTATAGCCGGCCCAGAAGCCGCTGGGTGTGAGATATGGAGTGGGGGAGCACTACGGGCAGGGCTTCAACCAGGCCAGCATGCAGCTGCTGGCGAAGGCGGGACTGGGCACGGTGCGGGACAGCAACGGCTGGGGCGCCAACGAGCCGACGACCAGGGGAGTCTACGATTGGTCGAAGAGCGACGGGTGGCTGGTGAAGCTCAACCAATCGGGGATCGACCCGCTCTATATCCTGGCCTATGGGAACGATCTGTACGACTGGTGGACTGGTGGCGGGTGCGGGGGCAACACCGAAGGCGATACGATGCCCTACACTCAGGACGGGCTGGACGGCTTCGCCAACTACGCCAAGGCCCTGGTCCAGCACTTTGGGACGAACCTCACCAGCATCGAGGTACGCCGCACACGCCGCACACGCCGCACATGGTTTTGCTAAGAGTGTGCGGTCAGGTGTGGAACGAAGTCTACACGAGCTTCTGGTGTGGCCCGCCCAATGTGACGGCCAACTTTTCGGTGTGGTACACCAATGTGGCCAAGGCTGTCTACCCCGCAGTTAAGAGCGTCAGGCCAGACATCAAGGTACTTGGCACCTTCACCTCGACTGTTGGCCCGATCATCGGGTGTGTCGAGAAGAGTGTGGTCAGCTGAGCTAAGGTGAGTTCAGGTGCTGGGCGGCGCGGTGGCGTCGGTAGCTCCGGGGTGGTTCGAGAGCCTGTTCAAGCTGGGCGCCATCAACTACATGGATGTCCTCAGTGTCCACCCGTATGTGCTCCTCAGCCCATCAGCCACATTTTCGACCAGATGACAAGGGGTTGTTGCATCAGGTACTATGTTCTTCCGGAGAACGTGGAGGCCAGCCTGCCAGAGTTGCAGGCCATCGCCACCCAGTACTCGGCAGTCACCAAGGAGATCTGGGCCACCGAGTACGGCTGGTCGACCAACGACGAAAGGGCTCGCTACTCCGTCGCTAAGTACGTTGTGGTCCGACCTCTCCTTCGTTCCACCACACCACGAGAGAACCAGGAGTGGTAACACGTGCGACGCGCCAGGTACCTGGTACGCCAGACTCTGGCCCAGGGTCTGTACGGCGTGACCAGGCATTACTGGTACGACGCGGTCGATGACGCCTGGGATTCGTTCGGCCTCCTCAAGTGCGTCACCTGCTCCCTCCATAGGAATGCGAAGAATTCCAGGTAGTCCACACCATAACTGAAAGTACAGGAACACGGCCTATCGTGGTCCGCTGGTGCCCAACCCGGCCTTCGTGGCCTACGCCAACCTGGCGCGCCTGCTGAACACGGCCACCTTCCAGAAGCGACTCAATCCCGAGCTCGGCCGCCGCGCCTACGTTCTCCTCTTCCAATCGCCCACGTACATTCCGCACACACCGCACTCACCGCACACACACTAACACAACACGACACGCACCCAGATACGGCCAAGTGCGCGCGCTGTGGACCACTGCCCTACGACAACGTACTCTACCTGCGCACCAGCAAGCCCCTCACCCTGTTCGACATCCAGGGCGGCAACTCGACCCTCACGCCCGACGCCGCCGGCGCAGTCCGCGTCACGCTCACCGACACGCCGCAGTTCGTCGTAGGCGGGGCCACCACCATGGAGTCCTGGGGCGACGGCCCCTACGCGCCGCTGGCCGACAACGTCTACGACTACGCCGAGGTGCTGGGCAACAACGGGTGGTACTACGGCCGGTTCGTGACGCCCCTGGTGGGCGCGCCGCGTCGGCCTACAACCAGTCGGCCTGGTCGCGCCTGTGGCTCAACCGCAACCTGTGGGGCACGTGGTGGCTCCAGTACGCCTCAATCTCGGCCACCTCTGTGGCGCCCTCCGTCGACAACTCGACGGGCACGCCGCTCATCAACTGGGCAGTCCTGCGCTACAAGGCCAACGCCACCATTCCCAACGCTTCCCTCTCAGGTGCAGTTCGTATCGTGTGTGCGGTGCGTGCGGTGCGTGCGGCGCTGATGTTGGGATGGTTGCAAGCACAGGCTACTTGGTGCTGGGCGACCAGGACGAGGGATCGGATGGGGTGGAGGTGCGAGTGTACGTGGACGGGGCGGTCAAGTGGCAGAAGACCCTGGTGCCCGCCGACCACCACTTCTTCCCGACGACGTTCCTGGTCAAGGGCATCAACCTGGTGCCGGGCCTCAACGTCGACTTCGTGGTCACCCCCGGGACGGGCACGAACAAGGTGTCGGATGGGGTGACGGCGTACATCACGGTGGGCGTGCCGCGCGACTCGAGCCAGCGGCCGGCGTGGGTCGTCGCCAGCCAGACCAGCGGCAACGACGCTTCTAGCGCGTCCTCAGGGCTGGGCCGATCGCTGGTGCGTGCTGTGTGCGATTACGCCATGAACTGAGCGTGGCGAACTGAGTGTGTATGATCAAACAACAATAATGATGGTCTCCCTATCCACGTCAACGGCGCTTGTTCTCCTTCGGCGGCGTCAAGTGGCGCAATATGTTCTTGTCTGCGTTGCGCGTGTCGTGTCGTGAGTGGGTGGTACTGCTGATTTGTATCTTGTGGCAATGGCGCTAACGTACCGGTGACGCGCACCGATTCCCACGAAAAGAACCGGCGCTGGCACACCTCACAGCCCCTGTTGGTGGTTCGTCGGTTGTTTGTTCGTTCAGTGAAAATGGCTGAGAACACGACTCGACTAGTGCCACGTACATCAGCGTGTCGGGACTGGTCGCGCTGAGCCACTGGGGGTTGCCGCAGTCGGGACAGTGCCAGGCCTCCCACTTGGCGCCCACACGAACAGAAGAACTGAAGGGGGGGTATTATTGTTGATTAGTGCGTGCCGAGAGAACAACAACACACGAGGAACACGACACACGCGACAAGACACACAACACACCCGATGGCCTGCGAGATGGTCGGGGCGGCCTGCTGGGTCTGGGGTACGCCCGGGAGGCTGGCCTGGGGCTTGACCAAACCTGCTCGGCGCGCGCCCTTTCTGCGACCTTTGTTCCTCCGCTTGAGAACCGGGCGCGGCCGCCATTTTCCGCCAACGATGCGCAGTGCTGCCTTGTCCTCGTTCTGCCAGTGACTTGCTCTACCCTTGGCATCTGGTGTGTCGTGTGTGTCATTCATGTGCGTGCGCGTCGTGCGCGTCGTGTGCGGTTAGACGCACCTCCATACATCAGGGCCTCAGACCAACTGAAGTCGGTGTCGCATTTCGTGCAATACCTGTTGAACACATGTGTACCGTTGTAGGAGCGCACACTCGTTGGTGAGTGCTGGTCCTGCCATGAAACGGGGAGAGAGAAAGAGAGAGAGAGAGCGACTGGCGGTAGGGACTGCGTACATGTGGTCGCAGCCCTCGTTCTTTTCGATGAGCTCGTGGCAGGAGGGGCAGAACCTGAGGTCCTGCGTGCGCGCCCACTCGTGGAAGGCCACCGCCGCGGACAGCGCGTTGGCCGAACTCGGAGCCCTGGAATCGGGGATGACACAACAGTTAGCAAAACGGCAGCGGAGGGCCAGGGAGAGGCCGTCGTACTGGCATTCCTTGAGATATTCGGCGTAGGTGCTGCATTCGCTGAACGCCTCGTGGTACTCCTCACCGCACTGACGAATGCACCATCGCACACTCGTGAGCCGCAGCCGATTCGACGAGGGCGACAAAAGGTTGGCGAGGGTACCTCGAAGCAGAAGGTGAAGCCGCACTCCCCGTTGGAGCACACCGCCAACTGACAGAGACAGCGGTTGTTAGTGAATGGAAGCGATTAGCGAGGGGTAGCAGGCTTGGCCTGGACATGACAAGCCCACAGGGGCGGGCGCGAAGGGAATGCACCTTGTCGTCGCGCGCCGAGCGGAAGATGGCGTTGCCGCAGCCGGGCTTGGGACACCACCTGCAAACACAGCCAGCCGCACGGCGTGCGTGAGCCTGTTATCTCCTCTCGAAAGGTGGTGAGGCACGCCGGACAAAGTGTAGGCGCTCCACGCACTTCATGTCCTTGCTTCCGTCGATGGCGCGCGACAGGAGGATCTCCTCGAACTTCTCGAACAGGATGCCGGTTGCGCAATGCCTGCGGGGTCCCCGGAAAAGAGGTAGAATTGGTGAGGGGAGGAGGCGTGGCAAAGAGCACGCGCATTGTGTCGTGTACCTGATCTCATTGTACGTCAGGATGTTCGCGCAGCCGCTGGCAGGGCACCGAATTCCTATCGTTCATCAGTACATTCACACACCACATGCAGCGTCCATGCCGCACGACACAACGCGACACAAAGTGTGCGCGTAGAGTTAGAGGAAATCGAACTTGGTCATGCGATAATGAAGGTGTTTGAGCGGTGGCGGCTAGGGTACCCATGTCGGTCGCATTGGAGATGGTGGTGATGACGCCCTTCTTGACCACCTGGACGGCCTCCTTCTTGACTAGGCCTCCCTCCTTGATGGTCACCTCGAGGTGCATCTTGATGCAGTCCATGCAGAAGCGGTGGAAACACGCCTCGATCTATGGAGAGGCCACTCCCTGGGTGTCAACTCTCGAAGCTGTGGGTGGTGGCGCGTGTGCGCATGGTGTGCGTGTGGTGGCCGTACGAAATACATCTGCGGGAGGGGCTTGTCGTCGTAGCAGATGGGACACTCGTACAAGCCGTTCTCCTCCTCCTCTTTCTTTTCCGCCTGCTCCTTGGCAATCTGAGCCTGGAGTTGCATGGCCAGCCGGTAATCCTCATCTGTGTGCGTGTGCGTGTGCGTGTGCGCGTGCGCGTGCGTGTGCGTGTGTGAACTTGCAGGGGAGAAAAGGGAGTGGAGGTTGTGCGTACATTCCTGGTAGTCATACCACAGACCGTCATCTTCCTCGTCGGTCCACTCTTCATCATCTGCTCCATCATCGGCGCTGCCGTCGCCCTCCTCTTCTTCCTCGCCGGGCAGCACCGGCGCCCAACAAACAGAAAATTCGTGCAGCTGCTGCTGGAGGTGCCTTTGCCAATCATGGTGATGACCACCCACGAACTCACAACCAACGACTACCTCCTCATGCGCCTTGCTGTACGTTTTTGGCCAATGATCATCACTTGGCATGCAGCAGTGAATCAATCTCTTGTTGACTGTGGTATGTGTGCAGGTTGATATCCTGGTCAAGGCTAAGGAGAGGCAGCTGCTGGCACAGTGGTATACCACACTGCTGACACATGGCAAGTCATTCTATTGGATGCATCACATGTGCCAGTACATTCAACAGTGTGTGCCCAACATTGTGGGACATACAACACCAACAGCCACACTGTCTGCAATTGATGTGGAGCCACCAGGAACCTCAAGTTGGGTATAATAAACCAGGTGTTCATTAAATGGTACAGCCTGGATTGTTGAGGTGAGGCACCAGATTGGGAAAAAAGGAAAATGACTCCAAAGTGGATGCCAAAGAATAATTGCATTGTAACTTGCCAAAGAGGACACCTGCTCATGCATGGAAGTGCAGCAAGAGCATAAAAAGAGTGGATTGGCGCCAATGGGAATCGAACCCATGATCTCTCCCTTACTAGGGGAGCGCGGTGCCGACTGCGCCATGGCGCCCCATCCGTGCCCGACGTCCAGGACAAGAACATATGCTCCAATGGGGTAAGGCAACACATGCTTGAAGTTACTTGAACTCTTCTGAAGTGACTCGTAACTCCTTGTTCTAGAAACTGTTTGACAACATTGCAAGTGGCACAATGTGGGGTGTGCGCTGTTCCATGTACTGGCACATGTGGTGCATCCAGTAGAATGACTTGGCATGTGCCAGCTGTGTGGTATACCACAGAGTGAGCAGCTCCCTCTCATTGGCTTTGCCAAGGATATCCACCTACAAGAGCATAAGAATATCAATGTTGGCCAACATGATCTGTCAAAGAGGATAAAAGGTATTGTGGAATACATACAGCAAGGTGCATGAGGAGGTAGTCATTGGTTGTGAGTTCATGGGTGGTCATCACCATGGTTGGCAAAGGCACCTCCAGCAGCAGCTGCACGAATTTTCTGTCATGGACAGAACATGTGGGTGTTACTCTTGGCAAGTAAGTACGTTGTGTTTTCAAGCCCGGAAGAACGTACTTGGCTGCATAGACGTGCTGCTCACTTTGTAGAGCCCAAAGGATGAACATACGCAAGCCACGCACCTCGCAGAGCATCATCATGTACATCTGTGCATGGTCAGCTAAATTCCATTCGGGCATGTGCACGGTGTGGTGAATGGAACAAGGGCTGAGCGTACAAGGGTGCATGATCGATCTCCCCGGATTTCGGCAACGAGCTTCTCCTCGAGCTCGTTGACTATGCCCAGATTCATCTTGAGGATCTCTTTGTGTTTCACCCACCCCGGATGATTCGCCCCGTCTGTGACACACACGACACACTGCGTGAGATTGGACGCAAGAGCGAACGGGGAAGGTGGCTGCTCACATTCTCGGTAGAAGGCGCAGATGGGCTGGAACGCGCAGTACAGCTGCCCGAGCATCTGACGGATCTCGATGCTGGTCGTCATATCCGGTCGGGCGTGGGTGAGGCCCCGCACGGGCTTCCACTTCCTGCGGTACGGCTCTCGCAGCTTCGATGCCGCCACCAGCTCCGACGGGTCCTTCTTCTCGAGGTGGGATGTTGTGCTGTTACCCGTACGCGTGGGGGAGTGAGCACCACAAGCCATCCTGCCCCAGCCAGCAATGAAAATGAGAGATATCGTACTAGGCAACATTCCAGTAGGTCTCGTCGTTTGTTGCCCCTACGCTCTCGCAGATGTTCTGTCCGAGAGTGAGGTAGTAGCTCTGTTTGCCGAGGCCTGCACGCACACACTCACGCACATACGCACACACACGCACACACGCACACGCACACGACAGAGGAGAGCTTGTAGTCTGGGTTTGTTGCTAAAAGGAAAACCACGAGAGTACGGACCCTCAGCGTAACTGTCGGCGTAGAGGCGGCTCCACCAGGACAGCGGAAACAGCACACATGCGACGTCGTAGTCCGCGACATCAAACAGCTGGCCCAGATGCTGGCGTGCCTGCATTCCCAAAGCCCACAAACCGCAATTCACATTCAGTCGAGGTGCCCCTTGCCTGGAGCAGCCTTGGGGGGGGGGGGGGTGATACGACTTACCAGGTAGAAGTAGTGCTTGGAGAGCTGCCAGTGTCCCGCCAGGAAGCTCGCTGTTGGTGGTGGTGGGTCAGTACGTCGATTCAAGAAGTCAGGGCGGAGGAGGGGAGGACGCTACTGCTGCTCAAGAGCAGGCAGCTGGCGAGGGCGAGCGAGGAGCTTTCCTCCGATTCCACGCCCGTCCACAGCGCGTCGATGTCCGTCGTCGCTGGGTTGATGGGGCTGATGCCCCACAGCTCCTTGACGTACATTTGGCTGGAGTGGAATGTGAGTTTGGAATGTGTGTGGCATTCCATTGCATTTGGCTGAGGGTGGGCGTTTACGTGAGGTACTCGAGCACGGCTGTTGGTCCCAGGTGAGCCCCGGCCGAGCCAACCGCCACCACCGCCTCCTCGCAGTGCTGGTGTTGCTCGAGGGCCTCGTTCTCTCTCACCTCTGCTTCCACTTCGTCGCAGCGGCGCGGATCGTTTTGTTCGTTGGTGGCGGCAGTCGAGCACGCGCTAATGGCAGCAAGCGGTTGGCTCGCCGCACCACCCCGGCCACGCACTCGCTTCTGTCTGGAGCGGTTACCGCCGACTGAATCACCCCAAACACACGAAACCATCAACACACGACACACATGACACACGCGACGCGACACGACACGACACGCACGACACGACACACAACAAATGATACACTGAGAGGACGATTGGACGAGTACCACGAATCTGATTGGGTTCGACCCAGGTGATGGTGACCGTGGCGGGCGGCGGGACTGGGCGGGGCCACCGAGGCGGAGCCAAGTCCGGCCCGGGCCGCGGGCTGAACGCCAGGCCCACGTAGCACCGCTTCTTCACGCCTCCGCCGCGCACCAGCCGCCTCGTCGACACACCGGGAAACGCTTCCTTGAGCGGAGGCCACCCCCCCAATTTGTGGTGCTTGAGAAAATTACGCCCCCCCCCATTGCTCGTCAAGAGGGGCTGTGGCAGTACCTTGAAGAGTTTGGCGAAGACGGAGAGGGTGGTGTACTCGTAGTGCATGCGCTTGCAGTGGGCCACGTAGGGCGCGTAGACCTCATCGCGCGACAGTACCGAACCGGGCTTCTCCTCGAAGTAGTTCGTGAGCCTAGTGGAGTGCAGTACGTGAGTGGTATTATTAGGTCTTTTTTTTGAGTGCAAGTTGGCGCGGGGCACAGTACCAAGCGAAGATGAGGTCCCATGTTTGGCCCTTGGGGACTAGGCGCTGGCCCATCTGCGGATGGGGGTGCTCATCACCCTCAGGACGGTCCATAGTGGGGTACCCACGATCCTGTACCTCACCTTCGTGCTGGCTTGTGCGGCTGTGGTGTGTGACGGCCACGTCTTCTTCGCTGTCTTCTTCACTTTCCGCCATCCTGAACAGTCCTTTGAGTCGCACTGTGATTGGTTGCACATGACACCAGCATTTGATAAAATGGAAACCCAAAACTATTTGTGGACTGGCCCGTAGCCTCAACACCTCAACATGTATTGGCTTTGACCTTGGGACATATCGCCTACCAAAAGAGCGGGCCTGATCCCAGCGTGTGGAAGTTTTTCTCCCGGAGGCTGGGTTCGATTCCCGTCGGTCGCCTTTCTGTTTATGCATATTTTTTTTTTGCTTTTGTTTTGATCTACCCCAACGCGCAGATGGAGAACAAGGCGGCAGCTGCGGTGGCCGTGGTGCCAGAGGCTCTGTCCCTCGATGCGTGGGGCCTCACCCCATCCGTCCTGGTGGCCCTCCTCGTTGTGGCCTTTGTGACTGGCGCTCTGCTCGCCCGCTTCTTCGGGCGCCCTTCTTCGGCTCCTCCCGCCTCCAGCGTTCCATCATCAACCCCCAAAGATGCCAACAAGACGAGCAAAAAGGCGGCGGCAGAAGATGAGAGCGATGACGATGATGAGGACAGCGAAAGTGAAGATGACAGCGAAGATGACGAAGAGGACGAGGATGAGGATGAAGATGATGACGATGATGAAGAGGAGCACAAGATGGTGCTGTGCGTGCGAACGGATCTCAAGATGCAGCGGGGCAAGGTGGCCGCCCAATGCGGACACGCCGTGCTGGGGGCGTACCG
>LQHA01000427.1:0-10966 GCA_001567625.1 Acanthamoeba polyphaga | reverse complement strand
TCGTGACGTGTCGTGTCGTGTCGTCGTCGTGTCGTGTCGTGTCGTGTCGTGTCGTGTCGTGTCGTGTCGTGTCGTGTCAGAAACAAGGTCTTTACCGATAGAGAACACATTCGCGCCAACACCGCAAGCGTGCAGCGTACCAGTCGCCGCGCCCGAGAGCAGCCCACACGTGCTGGTAGACGTTGCTCTGGTCCACCTTCTTGAAGATCTTGTAGGGCACCTTCTCGGTGATGGGGTGCTCGTGCGGGGTCTTGACGATGAGCTTCTCGTCGGACACGATCTCGGTGATGAGGGCCGGCTCGAGGCCCTTGATGCTGATCGAATCGCCCACGGTGAACTCGGTGGTGAACTTGGTCCGCTCTCCGTTCACCTCGTTCCCGCTTCCGGTCACCACGCCACACCCCTGCAGCAGCAGCAGCCACGCACCCACCGGTTTGTGAGCGCACACGCACAAGCATGAGATAAGAAGAAGAAGAAGAAGGTGATGAGGGAGGGGTGCGCGCACGAGGCTGGCGACGTCCTGGGGGCGCTCGACGGGAATGGCGCGGCAGGCACGGGCGAGGTCACCCACGAGGAAGCGCTTCATGGACACGGCCGCCACCAAGAAGCTCACCTCCCGCACGCAGTGCGCCATGAGCAGCGCGCCGTCCTGGTGCCACCAAATGGTAGAGGTGAGCCAATTCGGCCGAGAGAAGTGGCACTACATAGATTAATCGAGAAAAGATCTTAAGACATTCAACTGCACGCGTACCACAAACTGATTCTGGTGGTTGCCTGTACCGCGGTAGAGGTGCATGAGTACTCACAACGTTAGGCGAATCGAATTCTAGATCGAACGAAATGGCAGGTGTGCAGACGCACCCACGAAGATGACAGGACCCTCGAGGGGGATTTTGTCCTGGCCCACGATCTCAATGTCATCGAAGAATATGTAGGTGATGGTCTTGAAGAACCACACCATGAACCGATACATCTTGGCGGCCTTGTCGTGGCCCTCCTGCGCAGAGGAAGCGAAGGCCAAAGCTTCCGGAATGCCGAGCACGCGGTGCGCACACTATTCGTCAGCAGCGGCAGAAGCTATCGCCTTCGTCAACTGGCGGGTCAAGGGTACGTGTAAGGAGAGTGTGGGTTGTTGGTGCAGAGAAAAGGGAGCATGGTCATCAGATTGAACACTGCTTGTGAAAGAGGCAACATCTGCAGCCAGCTCGGGGGCGGTGTTGTGGTGGAGGTTTGTGGGGCTAGGCTCCAAGGTTGGCGGGCTGGTTGTGATGCGGGGGATGGTGGCGGCGGCGGGAATCGCGCACGAAGCGCCAGGTTGTGCGGGAGTGTCGCCCTCGCGAGGTGGCGGCCTCGTGGTCGCGGAGGGCAGTGGCGAGCCAGTCGATGGCCTCATAGAGGCCGTTGCCGGTGGTGCCCACCGTGCCTTGGATGTGCCATGTGGTCTTTCGGGCCACCCGCTTCAGCTTGAGCTTGCGCGCTATCTCCTCGGGTGGCAATGCGTGGGGCATGTCCTGCTTGTTGGCGAGCACCAGCAGCACGCCGCCCACCAGCTCTGGCCGCTCCATGAGCATCCGCAGCTCCTCCTTGGCCTCGGGCAGCCGCTCTCGGTCGGCGCTATCCACCACGAAGACCAGCGCTTGCGTGTTCTTGAGGTAGTACTGCCATAGCTGCCGCAGCTTCTTCTGACCGCCTGCGCCATCAGCATAATCATCATCATCATCAGCCGTGCACAGGACTAGCAACACAGAATACTGAGATGTAAGCGTACCAACGTCCCAGGTCAGCAGGGCCAGCTTGTGATAGCAGATGGTCTCCACGTTGAATCCGACTGTGTTAAAACGTAGTGAGCAACACCCGGTAGTGAGCAAGACGAGCCGTTGGTGACAAGGGTGGTGGTGTTCATGTACCGGTGGGGATTGTTTTAACGTGATCGCCAAAGGCGAGGCGGTACAGGATGGTGGTCTTGCCGCTGGCGTCCAAGCCAAGCATGACTATGCGCCCTTGCGAGCCTCTCTTTTTGTGCCATTGCCACGAGAGCTTCCGGTAGCCCTTCGTCAGCGCCCCTCCCATCTCTCCTCGGGGTAATAGCTGCCTCTCTCAATCCTTCAAATCTGTAGTCTGCGAAATCGCGTGGTCCTTCAGGTAGGTCGGGTAACCTTTGGCATAGGAGAAGAGAATGGCATGGCGTGGCCGGGCAGGACGAGTCCCTTCTGCAAACTCAACCCCCCCCCCCCAAGGGAGCAGGGCTGCGGCGATGGGGTTGGCCTGCGCGAGAAAGCCGACTCAAAAGCCCCTCGTCTTCCGGCCTAATTTCTTGGCTGCGAAACCGCAGCCCGCTCTCTTTTGCAGGGTGGTTCACGCTGATAGGGGGGGGGGAGGTGATCACACTCCTGGCTGGTCGTTTGATCGTTTGGGGGTTGTGTTATATTATCTATGGCTACAGGCGCTGTCGATGGTAGAGATCTCTTATATACACGGTGGGCGAGCCGAGGGTAGCGATCAGCTCGGCGAGTCACTACGGTCATCATCCTCCTCGGTGGTGTGCGAGCCCGTCACAGTTGTTGTGGACGACGTTGCTGCGACGCTGTGCGTAGCGTCGTCGCTGCCGTTCGTCTGCTCTCCGGCGGGCTTCGGCTCTTCTTCTTCTTTCTCCTCGTTCTTGTCTACCTTCTCGCTTTCCTTTGTCTCCTCATTCTCCCTCTCCTCGGGCTCTGGTTGCGTCGTGGGTCGTTCCGTGTCCTCGCTGGCCAGAACTGCACGCGGCCGGGCGACAGTCGTCGCAATCTCCGGGTGGCGGCGGGCATGGTGGCGCTGCGCGAGGGCGAGGTGGCGAGGGCCTGGTCCCTGACCGATGATAGCGGCGCGCCTCGACTGCGGAGGGCCATCCGGTTGGTCGGCACCCCACGCACGCGCGAGGGACCGAGCACCGACTCAGGCGTGGGCGGCGGCGCCTTCTTCTTGGCGTAGTCCTTGTAGCTCATCCGCTGCATGGTGGCGAACGCCCGCCTGGCAACCGGCTTCGGTGTGGGGTCCTCCTCCTCCTGTTCCCCTTCCACCTTCTCCTTCTGCTCCGCCTCTTTGGCCTCTTTCATCGTTTCGCCCCGTGTCTCTCCTCCTCCTCCTTCCACTGCTTGCGGTTCGCTCGCTGACTCCTTCTCCTCGATAGCAGCGTCCCCCACTGTCGCTTCAGCTGCGCTCCCTTCTTCTCTCTGTTTGTCGTCCTTCTCCGTGTCCTCTGTTCGCTGCTCGCCCTCTCCCTTCGTTACCTTTGCCTCCTCGCTAGCGCCTTCGCTGCTGGCCGTGTCGGCATCACCGTGCGTGGTGCTAGTGCTGCTGATGCTCGCTTCACGCGCCCCTTCAGAACCCTGCGTGCCTCCATTTCGTTCAGCCTCAGTCTCGCCGTGCACTTCCAGCAGCGGCGTTTGCTCTTTCGTGTCGACGAGTGTCGGTGTGGCGGCAGCGGCGAAGCGAGAGTCCAGGTTGGCGCGCGGCGACAGGGTGTGGCGGGGCGAGGTGAGGGCGATGAGCGGCTGCATGCGAGCCAGGGAAGGCGACGACGGGCACGGCTTGTGGTAGGCGAGCGGCGAGTCGCAGTCGTCAATCGTGGCGTCTTCGGCCTTGGCCTTGGGCGACGTCTTGGCGCTGCTGCTGGTGCGGTGGTGCAGACCACCGTTGTCCCTTGAGGGACTGCCCGGGCTGTCCGCTCGTCTGGCCCTCTCGGCCTTCTCGCCTGCCAGCAGCGGGCGTCGCTCTCCGGTCGTCGTCGTCATCAACAGGGTCAGGAGTGGCCTCTCGCCGGCTATGCTCGGCCGCGTTGATGGTGGCCAGCGAGAGGCCGGCGCTCTTGCCTTGCGCTTCCGCCCGAAGAGGGCCAGGAACAGAGTGCCACGATGGAGACAAAGATGCAGGAGGCGACCGCGCTGCCCCAGCCAACGAAGGGGGTGTAGATGTGTAGGTAGCCGCCCTTCTGCCTCTGTCCGCCGATGAAGCTCCCGCACTCGTTGCTGGAGCAAGAGTGGTCGGGCGAGTCCTTGGCGAGGCAGTCGGGGAGCTGCACGAAGAGGGTGAAGGAGAGGAGCAGCGCGACGAAGCAGAGCAGGACCGCGAGCCCGAAGGTCCACTTCCATTTGCTCTTGTTGATGCCCGACTCGGCCAGGATGAAGCGATGGGAGAGGCGGTAGGCCGGAAGAAGGATGAGGCAGAGCACGCAGCCGGTGAGGACGATGGCGAGAAAGAGCGACATGACGGCGAGCACCAGCGTGGTCATGAAGAGGGTGCGGGTCTGTGGCATGTTGACATCGCCCCACGAGAGCGTAGTCGTGCTGTCCGGCGCGCCATTGTGCCCCTTACTGACCCGCAACAACCCCGACCACTCTGCAGGCCCACGCACAAGCACACTGGTTAACGAGGCCGCCGTCGACGGACAACGGACAGCTCGTGTGGGAGAGAAGCGAATAGCGTACGGTAGTAGGTGTTGACGGTGGCGTCGGCAGTTTCGTCGTAGACAAAGTACCAGGGCGAGGCGAGGGCGCCCACGGCGAACAACACGGCCAGCAACGCAAAGAAAAGGAGAAGCCAGCCTTTGGCCTTGGAACCGCAGCACGCACAGCAACGGCACGAGCACTTTGGTTCGCTCTCCCCTTCCTCGACCACGGAATCAGATCTCGCCTCCATGTGGGGTGGAGAACTGAATTGCGGAATCAGGCCAAGCAAACCAGGCGAATTAGAATTTATGGTACAGAAAATTTGATCACCCCCCCCCCCCACGCGGCGAGAACGCACCTCGTCAAGGTGATCGATTGCGCTCAGTGCGTCGCTGACATCCACCGACGATCTCCTTTTTATGGAAGAAGATCTCTTCGATCCGGCCGGTTTGCTGCTGTGTGTGGCCAACGGCTGTGTCGACAAAATGAAAACTACAGGAGAACCGCGACCTACCCAATCCCCGTCTGCCGAGCCTCTTCACTCAAGTAGGGGGCGCAGTCTCCATCTTTGGTAACGCGAGAGCCTCTCAAGATGACGGAGAAGGGATGGAAGAGCTACAGTGCCGAGGCAGTCGGTAACGCAAAGCCTGCCTCTGCCCTTGTCCTGGCCTGGTTGCTTTCGTGTACTAATTCCTTCCCCCCCCCCCAGCGATAAGCGACTTTGTTCACTCGGACGCGCCACGGTACCTCTTGCGGTTCTCGGTGGGCGACGTAATCCAAGTGGTCGAGACGATGGAGGGGTGGTACAAGGCCATCCTCATCGAAACCAAAGAAATAGGACTGTTTCCCGCCTCGTTCTTCCGCGTCAAGCCTTCCGAGGACGGCAAGGACCCCATCATGCGCGAGCTCCACAGCGTGTTCCGTGAGTGGGGTGACCTGCTCAAGAAGCTCTACCTGGTACGCAGCCCAGTCTTAGCCCCAAACGCCACACGACAACGCACCAGGTGCACCTCTGACACCCCTATATCAGGCCCGGAAGACAAAGGACTTCAACATACTCTCTGAGCGTCTGAAGACTCTCTTCTCGTGGAACAAAGCGCTCACCTCACCTCACACCCCTCCGGTAACCACGGCCCGCACCTCTCTGGGCTGCTGCCCCTTTCTACTGACTCTGGTGGCGTTCCCGTGTGTCAGGATGCGCTGGCCAAGATGAAGGCCAAGGTGATGGCCAGCATCGAAGAAGGGCGCCGTTTGATGGGACTGGATCTGCTGGTGCGCACTAACACCGGCGAGATCGCCACGGAGAGAAACTGCAGCATCATGGAACTCTACCGCATGGTATCGTAGCTCGTCGCTGTGCCCTCGTTCTTACCACTGCTAGCCGGCTGTCCCGTTGACCGACCTATTCTTCTTCTGCTGCTTCTTCTTCTTGTTTACAGCATCAAGAGCAAGACCAGCGCAGCGTGCTCTCGAACGTCGTGCCACGATTGCATAGGAAAGAGAACGCGTTTGCGCAAGGTGGCTCACTGATTGACCAAAAGGTCGAATTCATGCTCCCTCTGCACCACATCATGCTACAATTTGTGGTATTCCAGTGTAAGGTACTGCGCTCATACCACCAAGAGTCCTTGGTTGCCTCGACGCCTCAGCCTCGTTTCTTCTGGTGTGCAAACAGGTGACCGACCCAACAGAACTTCGCTTCTCCATATACAACGCGCACAGCAAGACCTTCATCACGGAAGAGTATCCCCTGTTGTTGACGATCCACGGTCTGCCGGCAGACATTGGCCGGATCAACAAGCTCAAGACCATATTTACGGTAAGTTGCTGTTGGTCCTCAACGCGGTCGTGAGGCCCACAATTTGATTGACCTTGACGTTCCCTCTTTCCAGGACATTGACGACAAGGACTTGGCCGACGGCAAGCTCCATCTTGTGTGCTATCTGGTGCGCGTGGGACAAATGCACGTGGACAAGGCCACCAAAGGCCAGAAAGTGAGGAGGCCCTACGCTTGCGCCGCGATGAAGCTCACGACTGCTCGCATCCTCGACGATGCCTCCCGTGGCATTCTCAAGCTAAAGTAGGCCTTCTCCCTCCTCGGTGTGGTGTGACCAACCCGATCGTTTCCTAACTCGCTTCACGCGCCTTCCTCCAGCTTGAAGAATCTGGACGAGGTGTATGGTGCGCGGGACCCTGCGGGCAAGCTGGTGGAGCAAAGGATGATGATATTCAACACTCCGCAGGAGAGCAGCTTCCCTGACATCCATGAACGTACGTGTCGATACTCAGTCTTATGGGAATAATCGCACGGAATAGTTGCCGGAAGTGACTGACCTGGGGCTTGTTCTATCTTCCCCCTCGCACTCAGTGATTATAAAGAGCGCCAATGTGGTAGAGGTGCCCAAATCGCTTGGCATCACGATCGGACTCAAACTGCTGCTGGGCGAATACCCCAGCCTGATCCAACGAGCACCACATCTCAAAGAAATCAGTACGGATCGCTCACTAAATTGCTGCTTGTTTGGTGGAAGGCGGAACAATTTCTGAACTAACTATCGTCCACTTGCTGCCTTGGCGCAGCTGTTGCGCAGCGCTTGAGCGTACAGTCCGGACACTGCAGGAACGACTACTACATCACGATCGATTCGGGCGAGTTCGCTCAGGACCGGAAGCGCTCGGCCAAGAACGTCGAGATTAGTGTCACCGTTCGCGATGGCAAGGGCAACGACGTCCAGGTTCATCACCCACACTCTTCCCACACCAGAGACCTATAGGTCACCGGCGATAGCTCACACGAAATGGTGCCCTCCTGCGCTCCAGGATGTGCTGATATCGGGTGCCGGAGAAATGCCCGTGCGTGAGTGGAAGAGCATCGTCTACTACCACAACAACACGCCGAGGTGGAACGAAACCTTCAAGCTCCTCATCCCTCCCCACAAATTCCGCGACTACCATCTGTACTTTAGTACGGCCGCAACCGCTGCCCTCAGCCAAACCTCGAAGACACTCACCACCTCGTTTCTCTCTTTGTACACGTATCTGGCAGCCATGCGACACTGCACCACCAGTGGGAAGACGAACACGCAGAAGGCCGGAGCGGCGTACTGTTTCCTGCGGCTCACGGACTTTGCGGGCTCGATCCAAAGGGATGGCGAGCACGTCCTCAGCACCTACAAACCGCAGAAGGCCGACGACCCTGTTTACTACCTCCGAGGTACGTACAGCCGACATTCAGCTGTTGATGATAACAATAATCGACCGAGGATTCATCTCACACCATTGCGACTTGTTCAATTGGTGCGTGCAGATCCTCAGAAGGTGGTGCAGCGCAAGGGTGAATTCCTGAAGATTCGCACGTCGCTGTGCTCGACGCACCTGACTCAGCACCGTACGCCCTCTTCAGACCTGTAGGGGAACTTGCCTGTGCGACCTGATTTATCTGAGGCGCTCTGGTCTCTATTCGTTCGCGACAGCCGGACTACTGGGGTTGCTGAATTGGCAATCACACAACCGCAACGAGCTGCCCGAGCTCCTCAGGCACATCACCTTCGTTGAGCGACCCGAAATGATGAAGGTGACCCCCTGTGACCATAGCTTACGGCCTGGGTTGACAGTTGGCTGATACCCTCACTCATTGGCATGTATGACCAGTTTTTGCGCCCGACGTTCGAGGCCATGTTCCACATGTTGCACCGCAGTGCGGGTGACGAGAAGCTCCAGTTCTTGGTATATGATGCCCTCATCTTCGTGCTGGGTATGTTCGCCGAAGATCGGATGTTGCTATTCATCAACTTCCGCCCGACGATCAACAGCATGATCCAGGCCTACGAGCAATACGTACCCAACCCTCCGGATACCTGCCACTCGATTGAGCCTTACCCCCCCCCCCCAACTACTCTCTCCTCACCACTGCTGCGAGAAGGATCCCGCTTTGGCTACGCCCGAAGAAAAGGAGCGATTGGAGGTGTTCGCGCATGTTCACCTCTACCTCGTTCCCTGCGTGAAGCGGTGCTTTGAGGGGATCGACCAACCTGGCTCCAACATCACCTCCACGCTCAAGGTCCGGTTCCTCAAAATCGACGGGTGTTCTCGTGTGCGGGCGTGCGTGGGCGGCGGGCTAATGTTGTGTGGATTACTCCCACAGGCCTTGGAGTATACGATGAAGTTCATCATCGTGTCTCGAATTCTCCACATCAAACACATCGGAAGTCCGGACAGCAAGGACGACTCGTTCAAGAACGACATGATGGACTTCTTCGACCGCTTCAGCGCCCTTATGCAACGCAACTCGCCCAGCCTCATCGGCGCACAGACGCTCGCGCTCAAGGTACCTCTAAGCCTCTGACCACTGTAACAGTGTAACACTGCGCGAACGCAGGGCCGGTGCTCACGCCATCGGGTTTTCCTTCGCGTAGAACATCGTGTTGTGGTTCCAGGGGCTTCTGCTGCTGTTCACCGAGATGGAGTTGGCGACGGTGGTCCACAAGGTCATCGCCACCCTCTCCTACAGCGATAAGAAGCAGTTCAACCAGACCAAGCTCGCCCTGCTGAAGGAAATAGTTAGCTCTCAGCTCTTCATCGGAGAGCGTACGTACCGCCACGCCGCGGTTTTTGCCTCCCCCCCAACTGCTGACGTCACCGCTTGCGGCTTGCTTGAGTACAGAGGCGCGGTACATCCTCATGCCCGCGGTGATGGAGCAACTGCGGCTGTTCATGGCCAGCAGCAACAACCCGGACGAAAAGGCAGAGATTATCACGGTCGTGTGCTGGATCGTGGATGTCATGGACGACCTCAAGGTACCGCTCCAACCCACCCCACGCGTGCCATGTAGTAGTAGTGCTGAGTGCGACCGGGTCGGGTGCAGGACGTGGCAGTGGTTAAGTACCTGCTGCTGTTATTGGCCGATGTGCTCCACTGGGTCGAGTCCGTGGAGAGCCCGTGCCTCAAGCTGGACGCGGCCATGTGCCTGCTGGGCATCTTCCATCTCGTGAAGCAGGCCGACTTCATCACCTATCTCGATAACATGACATCGGAAAAGAGAGAGGCGCTGCTGATGAGGATGGTCACCGCGCTGGACCAGCTGATCGTGCGCCCGGACATCATCCCCTGTACGTGGTTAGGCGTCAGCATGTTCCAGTACAGCACCACGTCGAAGGTCGTCGCCATGATCTGCGAGCATCTCAAGGTTCCCCAGGTAAAGCCCCCCCTCCTCCCACTTAGCTTTGTTGGGCGCCCATGACTGAGTTGGTTGGGTGGGGGCGTTCAGCTATCGAGAAGCAGGTCTCAGGCGATCCAAGTGAGCCGCCGGCGTACGAGGACCGTCAATTTCTTGGCGGCTTCCACCGCTGTTAAGCCCGCCGACCCGGTCCCGGCTCGTACCTGTCCCTACCCACCCTCGCCTTGGGCTCACACGCTGCGTGCCACCTCACTCACAACACATGCAATGACCTCGCCCTGCCGCGCAGCCACTCGCAACAGGACCGACACCGAGGTGCCGTTGGAGTTCATGATGTGGGTGAAGCTGGTAAAGTTGATGATCGCCTTCCTCACGTCCCGCGTGCTCGGGGTGGAGAAGTTCTCCGCCGCCAAGGCGCAAATCATGCGAGAAGGGTATTATTACATCATCACCGCACTGCTCTCGCGCACGTCTGTGCGCACACCAGCGATCGTGGGCATGTGAGAGGTGATCGCTTAGTTGAGAGCTTGTTGTGTGGCAGTCACGGAGACATGAGGACGGCCGTGTGCGGCTACCTGTGCGAGATCTGGGAGACCCTCGGACCGCTCCAGATTCGCATCATCCCGGCCCTCGTCGCGCCATTGCTAGAGCTGTTGACCGTACGCCCATCACACCCACTAAATTGATGCACAGGCCACACACGCACACGCACACGAGTCTGGGTTGCATCTCAAGCCCCATGTTGCCCGCTCCCACAGGTGCCCAACAAGGAGCTCAACGAGACGGGCATGGATATCTACTTCAGCATGCTCAAGCGCGAGTTCGAGTACTACAAGTCGTTCAAGCGCGTGGAGCGCCAAACGATCGGCTCGCTCGACAAGATCGTGAACGAGTACGACGAGAAGTACCAGCAGAATCTGCTCCAGTTCTTCCTCTCCTCGCTCCGGCAGCGCTTCGACACCGCCCCCGAGATGCAGGAGGTCGCCGATAAGTTCATGGCCGACATGAAGACCGTACGCCGCCTTACGCAGCAATTCTCAGCTTACGACATGTCGGCTGACGCACACCCACACACGCACAGTTGATCACCCTCTTCACCTCCCTGCGCACGCTGCCGCTGGGACCCGAGTACGATGACGAGCGGACGCTGGCCACCCTGAAGCTCATGGAGTATCTCAAGTCCACCGGCCGCATCGAGCAATACATCGAGTGCGTGCTCTGGACTCTCTCTCTCTCTGTGTGTGTGTGTGTGTGTGTGTGTGTGTGTGTGTGTGTGTGTGTGTGTGTGTGTGTGTGTGTGCGTGTGTGTGTCGTGTGTGTGTGTGTGTGTGTGTGTGTGTGTGTGTGTGCGTGTGTGTGTCGTGT
>LQHA01000426.1:0-10973 GCA_001567625.1 Acanthamoeba polyphaga | reverse complement strand
CACACACACACACACACACACGCATACACACACGCGCGCATACACACCAACGCGGCAGGCCGGAGCTTTACTCCAAGTACCTGGGTGAGACCGAAGGGCGACACACACACACACACACACACACACACACACACACACACACACACACACACACACACACACGCATACACACACGCGCGCATACACACCAACGCGGCAGGCCGGAGCTTTACTCCAAGTACCTGGGTGAGACCGAAGGGCTCATACGACGGCTATTTGAACGTGCTCGACAAGTCGCTCCGTCCGTCATCTTCTTCGATGAAATCGACGCCCTCGCACCCACGCGAAGCGGCGACACGGAGGGGATGGGCGGGATGGGCCAGCGCGTGCTGAGCCAACTGCTCAACGAGATGGACGGCGTGAGTGCGCGATCGGGCGTGCTTCTGCTGGCCTGCACGAGCCGCCCCGACTTGCTCGACCCCGCGCTCCTGCGACCAGGACGCTTCGAGCGACTCGTCTACGTGGGTCCGCCGACGCCGGTCGCCCGAGTCCACCTCCTCCGGGTAAGTACCCGCGCCCTCACCTCACCAGGCAGTGGCCACTGATTGACGGCAACAACGACTGAGTGCAGATGGAGCGAAGACGAAAGGTCCCGTTCGCAGCCGACGTCGCGGAAGACACGTTTGCGGCCATCACGGACGGGCTTACGCCTGCAGAGATTTTGGCTTGCTGCCGGTACGTGGCGGCCTGGCCAACTACTACCGCCGTGCAGTGGGTCCCGCAGGCACTAACCTTGTTTTTGGTTGTTGGTTTGGGTGCAACAGGGAGGCGGCACTGCTCGCGCTGACGGAGGACCTGAACGCGGCAGAGGTGCGATGGCAGCACGTGGACGCGGCGGTCAAGCAGCGCCGTCAAACCGGTGGCCTGTCGCTGACGGAGCAGGCGTTGCTGCCCTACAACAAGTTCGCCCACAACCGGTCCGCAGCCTGAACCCACTTTGTTTCGGCGGAAGGTGAAATTCGCGGAAAAGGCTTGCCTGCAATTTCTCGTGATTTCTCGATAACGAGCGCCTTTTCTTTCTTTTCTTTTTTTGCTCTGGTTCTCTTGGGTGATCCTCTGCGCTCTCAGCATCATCGCTTGATCGTTCGAATCCTTCCAGCGCCAGCTTTTTGATCACTTCTCCCTTTTCGCCGCCATCTTTCTACACATCATCGTTCATTCACTTCACGACTCATTCATATCGCCCGAGAGAAATCATCATGACGTCCTTCCCGCCCCCTGGATTCGAAAACATTAGCCGCGCATCGGCAATCCTCTTTGACAATTTCGATGCTGACGAGGTGGTGCCCCTCGAGAACTCTTGGTAGCGCTTCCCCCCTCCCAGGCAACCGATGCTTTGGCGGCGTCACTCGTCGCTTGTTGCAGGGATTGACAGGAATTGGCTGACCGCAATCCCATGCATTCAGGTCGTTCTGGCACGACAAGTTCATAGGCCCTGGTCTGTCGGCCGAGGAGTACGAGGCCTCCCTCCAGAAGCTCTGCACTTTCGGCACCGTCCAGGTACGTGTCCACCAATTCAAGCATCTTTCATCATCAGCGCGAATCTGCAACTCCCACACTCGAGCACACTGCCACACTGTGCGACACTCGCTCGTGCCGCGTCGGAGGTGTCTGATCATCATCATCATCATCACTTGCCAATGCGCCTTACGCAGGATTTCTGGAAGTGCTACAACAATCTGCCACCCATCGAGAAGCTGCGCTTCAAGTCGAGCTTCCACCTCATGAAGTCGGGCATCTCGCCCCTGTGGGAGGATCCCAAGAACGCCAACGGCGGTTTCTGGGCCATGCGTGTCCGCAAAGACGACACATATCCTTTCCTTCCACACACCACACGACACACGACACAGCACACACGACACACGACACGTACAGCACACAACACGCGCAGCGCTGTCAGTTCTCCTTAACTCGCGAGCACTGCGTACGTGTGGAAGGAAGTCATTCTGGCGCTCATCGGCGAGCAGTTCGAGGGCTCGCTGGGCGAGGGCGACGAAATCTGCGGCCTCACGGTGAGCATCAGGCAGCACGACGACATCATCCGCATTTGGAACACCAACGCCAGCGCCAACTCGTCGGGTCTCCTCGGCCGGCTCAAGGAGATCATCCCCAAGGCCGAGCTGCGCAGCCCCTTCTACAAGGGTACCACCCCACGAGCCGAACCTTTAATGCATGTTGTGTGTTCGTGCGCGCGTACACAACACAGTGTATCGTTGGTCGTGTGTCGTGTCTGACCTCTTCTTTGTTGCGCGCAGCCAACCGGGAGCACACAGACTTCAACAAGGACTTCCACGACGCCAAGAGGGACACCAACTAGACGAGCTCCTCCCTCCCTCGGGTCGAGGGTACCTGTACACACATCCGTCCACGACTTCGCCTCTCGACACACGTAAGAGAGAAACATCAAGAGGAAGGCTGGCGGAGGTCAGGCAGACATAGAGAGAGATAGAGAGAAGCAAAGGAGAGGAGAAAGGGAAGGAGGCCTTCGAGCACGAAGATGGAGAAGAAGAAGAAGAAGAAGACACAATTTTGAGGTGGACCCCACTACCTTGTAACCATCCTATTTATTACCACTAATGAAAAACAAACAAAAACAAAAGAGTGTTGTTGTTGTTGAGTAGGAGCCTCTGGCATCGGCTGAGGCCTCGGGTTTCATGAAGGTGCAAGTGGTGCGAACAGCAACGGCGAATGCAGTAGCGGTACAGCTTCAGTTGGGGCGAAGGGCAGCAAAGAGGACGAAGTAGAGGAGCGCGAAGAAGAAGGCGACAATGGCCAGGGCGATGAGGATGATCGCAAGCTTGCTGCTCTTGCTGCCGGTGTTCTTCGAGTGCAGGCTCTCCTTGATACGCTTGTCCGTATGCGCCTGGCAGTTGGTGGGCACCGAATGAAGGGTCAGTGACCAACTGCTTTACGTACCTCTTCCACTTCGAAAACGTAGAGCGAGTAGAAGGTTCTACTCGGTTGGTGTGGTGCTAATCCATGTGGAGAGATGTGCCGTACCTTGCGAACCTCCTTCTCGCCGATGCGGCGTCGGTACGTGTCCACCTGCGACAGGTTCTTGCCTTTGGACGCTCCCTTCCTCATCTTCTTCTCGAGCTGTTGTTTGAAGTAGTTGTGCGCGCTACACTGCCGCTTCGACAAAGTAGTGCAAAGATAAACTCTCTTTTCCCAAATCTTTTCTTTTTCATCGGCCAAATAGTTTGGTGACTTTCATTCCAAGAAAAGACAAACTATAAAACTCAAGCCAGTCCGCCAGTCTCAGTTTCGTTTGTCAACTGCAAGAGAGAAAGAGAGAAGAAGAGCCTAAGGCGCAAGCCCAGACATCTGAATCGATTCTCCCTTGTGGAAGCAGCAAAGAAAAGAGAGCAATAAAATAAAAAGGTGGTTCAAGAAATCAAACAGAAAAAGAAATGCAAAAGGATGACAAGGAGGTGAGGGTGGCGATGAACCACCAGGACCCGCCCTATGGCTGCCTCACCAACGGCGCGCACTACCCTTTCACACTCAACGGCAAGACCTGGCCCACCGTGGTAAACTTACCTGCTTTCTTACCTTGTCTCCTCGACTTCTTTCTCGTCGTCACCCTCTTATTCTTCTTCTTTTTCGACTTCTTCTTCTTCTTCAACTGCTCAATCATTGGGTCGCGTGGCAGGACCACTACTTCCACGCCCAAAAGTTTGCCGGTACGCCGCTGGAGGAGACCATTCGGCGGTGCAAGACGGCCAAGCAGGCGGGACGGGCCGGACGAGCCAAAGGCGCGCCCGTGCGGCAGGACTGGGACAAGATACGCCACAACGTCATGTACGAGGTGCGTGCTCCCCAACCAAGCATTGTAAGCGCACACGTGTGCGGTGTGCGTCACAGTGTGGCGGGTTGCGGCCTGACTGTGGCCTTGTGGTGGGAGTAGGGCCTGATGGCCAAGTTCAAGCAAAACGCGGGTCCGCGTCGGGTGCTGCGGTCCACTGGCACAGCCACCATCGTCGGTCTCATGGGCAAAGGCACGCCCACAGGCACATACGTTTTGTCGTGGGTAGTGCGGTGGTGCGTGTGTGTGCGATGCTGAGTGAATGAGGCTAAATGCGTGGCTCTGGTGGTCGGTGTGCAGAGGACTTCTGGGGTGCGGGGAAGGACGGTAAAGGCAAAAACAAATGGGGCGAGCTGCTGATGAACGTGCGCCTGCTCCTGGACGGAGCGGATGACGACGAGGGCGAAGCAGAGGAGGAGGAAGAGAAGGAGGCCGGAGAAAAGAGGAAGCGGGAGACCAACGAAAAGACAAAAAAGAGAGGAAAGGGGGATGACGACGAAGACGAAGACAGTGAAGAGGAGGAGGAGGAGGAGAAGCCAAAGAAAAAAGGGAAGAAAGAGAAAGCGAAGAAGGATAAGGGGAAAGAGAAGAAGAAAGAGAAGAAGACAGAGAAGGAGGAAGCGACGAAGAAGCTGAGGGGCATCTACACCCAGTACGCCGCCTCTTCTCTTGAGTGGTTGGTGTGACAACGTGTGTCAGTATACTGACGGATTGCATGTACCATCTCATCTCCCCAGAGTCGAGTACGCGTCCAGCTGTCGGGCCAACTGCCGCGTGTGTTGGAACAAGATCCCCAAGGGCGAGCTGCGCATGGGCAAGCTGTCGTTCTCGCGCAAGTTGTGCGTCTGCCCCTTCCCCGCTGCGCACCACCCAAGGAGTGCGCTGTGAGCCTCAACCTCAACTAACTTACCATTGTCATTGCTTTAGCGATGGCACGATCTGTGAGTGGCACCACCTCAACTGCTTCCTCAAGCGCTACACCGTCGAAGCTGCCGAGCGCCCTCCATCAAGTACGTTGTTGAGATGAGCTGTTTACTACTTGAAGCGTGTGCGTTGCTCTTTTTGAACCCTCCGAACTGTGCAGAGGTCTGGACGATATCCGCTGGGAGGACAAGGAGAAGCTGCTCAACACGTTCGGCGCCTCGCCCAGCAGGAAGAGGAAGAGAGAGTCGGTTGGGGGCGATGACGACGAGGGCGAAGACGAAGCCGAGGTGGAGGAGGGCAACGAGTCGGAGCCGCGGGACACCTTCGCGGAGACAGGCGACGAGGAGGACGAGGCGATGAAGCTGCAGAACAAGAAGCTGTGGGCGCTTAAGGACGAGCTGCGCAAGAACTGCACGCGCGACGAGCTCAAGGAGCTGCTCGAGTTCAACAGCCAGCAGGCCAAGGGCGGCAAAATGCGCCTACTCGACCGCTGCGCCGAGTGCATGCTCTTCGGGGCCATGCCCCTGTGTCCCGGTGCGCGCTGTCACCCCCACCACCGCTCCACACCTTTTCCCCTGTCTGCTACGTACCGCGTGGTCGTGGGCTCACCCTGGTGAGCGAACTCTTGCAGAGTGCAAGACGGGCATCATCGTGCCGTGGAAGGGCGTGTTCCGGTGCACGGGCTTTGCCACGGCGTGGAGCAAGTGCACATTCACCAAGGAGACCATCGATCGCCTGGAGTGGAAGATACCCGACAGCACCAAGAACGAGTATCTCAAAAACTTCAAGTTCACCATGGTAACACCACCCGCGCGCAAAGCTTCTTGCGTCCCTGAGGTGTTGGGCTCATCAAACATATCCTTGTAGGAGAAGCAGGTGGTCAAGAAGGTGGTAGAGCCGGAGAAGAAGGAGAGGAAGAAGTCGACGGCGCCCAGCCCGAAGAAGGCCAAGACGGTGAAGATGGTGGTCAAAGGCAACTCAGCCAGTACGTCCCCTCTTTCGTGTTCGTGTGGACGTGCCGAGCCACTGCTTTGCACCCCGGCTCATCCTGCTCTCGCGCGGGCGCTCCAGTTGACCCGAAGACCGGGCTCAGCGAGACCGGACACATCTACGAGGAGAAGGACGGCACCAAGTACAACGTTGTGCTCAACATGAGTGGTGCGCCGCAGTTTCCTTGAGCAGTGGGAAGCGATTCTTTGTAGCTGACCGCACGCACTTTTCGCACACTTGCGCGCAGATGTGGTGACGGGAGCCAACGCGTACTACAATCTGCAGGTCATCGAGGACGAGAAGGCAGAGACGTGGCACGTGTGGCGCAAGTGGGGCCGCGTGGGCACGTGGGTGGGTTCGTCGAAGCTCGACAAGTGCGCCACCGCGCGCAAGGCCGTGGAGCTCTTCGAGCGGGTCTACCTGGACAAGACCGGCAACCGATGGGCCGACCGGGACGAGTTCGAGAAGCAGCCGGGCAAGTACTACCCAGTCGACATCGACTACGGGATCGACGACAGCAGCCTCAAGGCCAAGGCCGTCGATCCCAACAAGCCTTCGCAGCTGCAGGACAATCGAATCAAGGTACTCTTACACGATTCAATGACGCACACACACGCGCGCCATCGCACACGCACGAGTTGAACAAGCGTCGTGTGGTGCTATGTTTTTTCCCATGTAGGATCTGCTGGGTCTCATCTTCAACATGGAGAACATGGAGAAGACGATGGCGGAAATGGAGATCGACATCAACAAGATGCCGCTCGGTCGCCTTTCCGAGGCGACGATCAAGCGGGGCGTACGTGCCCATCTGGCCTGCCCACGTGTCTGCAAACGGCCCTCTCTTCGAACTGACCCGCATTGCTGCGTACACGCCCACAGTACACTGTGCTCAGCAAGATTCAGGAGGTGCTCGACGACACAGAATTGGAGGAGGCCCAACGCAAGAACAGCTTGATCGAATTGAGCAACCAATTCTACACGTACGCCCCTCGCCAATGACAAGAAGAGAGCCACGCCTAATCTCAGTGTTTTCCCCTTGACCTTGTGCAGCATCGTGCCGCATGCCTTTGGGCTGTCGCGACCGACAATCATCGACCACCGGAAGCTGGTCAAGAACAAAATTGGTGCGCTGCCCCTCACTCAATACCACATTCTCCTGAACAAACACGCCTGATGCTCCTGGGGCGTGGAACGTGACAGAAATGCTGAACACATTGTCGGAGATGCAGCTCGCCATCAAACTTCTGCGCGAGGTAGGGCCAGTTCAGCGTCGTGTGTGTGTTGCGTATGTGGTGAGAGTGTGGTGTGGGAGGGCGAGCGTGCAGCTAAAATCGTGGGCTTGAAAATTAGGGCGAGGACACGGACGACGTGCTGTGGGCCAACTACCAGAAGCTCAAAACCAACATCGTGCCCGTGGCACCCGAGGAGAAAGAGTTCAAGCTGGTGAGCAAGTACCTGCGACAGACCCACGCCCCGTCGCACTCGCAGTACTCCCTCGAGCTCCTGGACCTGTTCAAGATCGACCGCGAGGGCGAAATGGCACGCTACGAGAAGTGGGCCAAGCTTCACAACCGCATGGTACGTGTGTGTCGTGTACGTGTCGTGTGTGGTGATGCGTGGACTGACGATGCGATCGCCTTGTTGGCAGCTCCTGTGGCATGGCTCGCGATTGACCAACTGGGCCGGAATCCTGTCGCAAGGCCTGCGCATCGCGCCGCCCGAGGCTCCTTCGACTGGCTACATGGTACCATCATCGCACAGCGCGACATGCATGTCGCCACCACACAAGAGGCAGAGTGCTCACGTGGTGGGTGTGGTCTCTGACAGTTCGGCAAGGGAGTCTACTTTGCGGACATGGCGAGCAAGTCGGCCAACTACTGCTTCACATCGCGCGAGAACAATGTGGGCATCATGACCCTCTCCGAGGTGGCGCTGGGCGACATGTACCAGCTGCTCCACTCCAAGTACATGGACAAGCCGCCGGCGGGATACCACTCGACCAAGGGCTGCGGCCAAACCGAGCCCGATCCGAGCACAGCGGTGCTCACCAAGGTGCGCCGATGATGTGTGGAGCGTGTCGTGATCCCCACAACGTGTTCTGATCACGTGTTGTCGGGGGCCCGAGTACAGGAAGGCGTCAAGGTGCCGTGTGGAGAGCCGAGCAAGAGCGGAGCCGTCGGATCGAGCTTGCTCTACAACGAGTACATCGTGTACGACGTGGGCCAGATCAACATCAAGTACCTCCTCAAGGTCAAGTTCAACTACAAGTGAAGGCCCGACGTTGGCATTTTTTTGCGGACAATAACACCCTTGAGCCAGCCAGCGCAAACTTTCTTTTGATTTGTTTTTCCTTGCCTGGCTGCCCACAGATCAAGAGATCCAGAGATGGAGGATGGAGAGTTTCTCAATGGCTCGGCTGAGGGCGATGATGAGCTGAGTTTGGTGATTGAGGCTACTACTACGGTAGATGAGAAACTGCAGCAAGGGATCAAGCGGGCGCGAGATGAAGTAGAAGACGAACTGGTGATGGAGTATGACATCGCCGAGGCCATTTCACGCAATGAAGCAGAAGCAGTTGAGACCGCTGCAACGCCCTCGGATGCCAAACGTGCCAAGATCACACCTGTTGAAGAGGTACGCCCGCTTCGTCCCGGCTTGAAGGCCAAAACTAACATCATTCCCCACGACTTCGCAGTACGACATCTCGGTTGCCGCACCCCATGTGGAAAGCGTGCTCGAACTGCGCCCGAGGTCATGCTCAAGATCTTTGTGTATCTCGGTTTTGTTGGTACATGCCACAGTCCTCTTGGATTGCTCATCTTGGACTGTCGATTAACCTTAGCGGCAGATTTGGCCAACTGTGCGCTCGTGTGCCATCAATGGAAGGCCGTTTCAAGCGACGACGCCCTGTGGAAGAGGTACAGAAACCATTTGTAATCCGAAAAATCGAAATGGAAACTGAATGGCTTTCTTCTCCATCAAGGATGTACTACGAGGTATGGGGCACGAATGCGAAAACTTGGAAGCAACTCTTTGCAGCGCACTATCCCGACCACGAACAAATCGACATGCAGCAACTCGTCCAAGGTGCGCTGCACGAATCGCGACGAACAGTTACATCTCGCTACGCGCTCGGAGAAAAGTGTACTGATGGGGCTATTACCTTGTCGTGTGCAGCAATGACCAAGCCGAGAGGCAGCAGATCGAGGCACAACATCATGGGCCTGTACAAGCTGGACAAAAGCCACGACGGCAAGATAGACAATCTCGAATACCCGACGCTCCACCGGGACGTGTGGGCTCTCTCGTCGGTGGACCTGAAGAGGATCGTCGCCAGCGAAGTCGTTCTCACCGCCCGTGCCGACTGCCTCTGTTTTGAGCTGGTACGTTCCTCTGGACTGCTACCTCGGTCGTCAAGTGGCTTACGTGCTCTTTTGTACGCAGAGCATCGCAATGCAACGGTTTGGAGGGACCTCGAGCTGGAAGGAGATCACGAGCTACGACCGAGCGCAGACCATTCTGTGGGAGATGCTCCGCTACGAGGGCAACAGCGAAACCAAGACCTGGATGTCGGAGGACGAGGCCAACAGCTGCACCGAGTGGCTGTTCGGCTATTTCCCCTACAAGCCGATGAGCGACCAGCAACTGCGCGCGATCATGGCTAGCAAGGCACTCGAGAAGGCAGCCTGGCAAGCCAGGCATGGCCAACAGGACGAGGAGGAGGTCGTCGAAGAGGAGGAAGAAGCCGAGGCGGTCGTGAGGATGCCTGGCGCAGGCGTCGTGGGTGTCGGCGAGCAAGTCCGCGCGTCACAAACCATACACTACCGGTTGGTCGGTGGCGAGCTCATCCGGGACGTCGTGGACGATGATGAAGAAGAGGAGCACGGCTATGCGATGGAAAGCCTAGCTCCTGCAACGACGACCTCCTCTACCACCTCCACGACCACGACGGTCAACAACGACAATGCCATCCTCGAGGAAGAAGTGCTCGTGGTCGAGAACAACCACTCTGCGCCTCCATCGTCCGCACCCGCTCCCGAGGCGGAGGGCAAGACCCTGACCGAAGATGTGCACGTGGTCGCGATGGAACCGATCCAGGTAAGCGAAGTCATCATCCACGAAGAGCAGCCGAACGTCTCCGGCGCCAACAACGACTCCTTCAAGGAGGAGATCATCTTGGAGGAGGAAGAGGAAGTGCAGCCCGAATGTGCGCCCATGGCTGAGGAGATCGTCGTCATCGAAGAGGCGGAGCCCGCTGTTGGCGAGGAGCTGGCGCGCCAGCCACCGGAGCCGACCCGCAACGAACCGAGCGAAGACGCAGTGCGCCCCGAAGAGTCAGTGACCACGGAAGCCACGAACGCCATCGCGACGGACGCCCCAGCGGCGGAGGCCGAGCCGCCCCAGCCCAACGCCGAAGCCGCGGAGGGAGAACAAGAGATTGCGCCGGAGCCGAGAGGCCGGAGCCAGGTGGCTCGATTCTTCCACACGGGCTCCTTCAAGGTGGCCAACGACGGGACCTTTGTCTACGGCTTCGCCGCGATCTCGTCGTCGCGCTTCTGCACGTACTGGCTTGTGGCCGAGGACACCGACGAGAGCACCTTCGCCTTTTGATCGCGCGCGGCGATCGGCGCGAGTCGGGGGGGTCGCTCCCAAGCAAACCGTCATCGCGACCGAGGCACCAGGCCAACTGAGAGAGCGAGAGAGAGCGAGCGAGCGAGAGACCGAGGAAGAAGCAGCACGGCCGTTCCGGGGTAGGTACATCTATGTTTGTGGGCGCCAGCGGGCGCACTCTCTTTCCTCTCCATTCCCTTGCGTGGTGGCAGTGTGTTGCGTGCGTGCGTGTGTTGCTGTGTCGTGTTTGTGTTCGTTCATTTGTTGGTGGTGGTGGTCGTGCCCCTCTTCCCCTCTTTCTCCTTCTCCTCTGGTCCTGCTGTACCTCTTTTTGATCACATGTTCAACTTGATTGCCTTGCCCCTCATTGACCGAATGCGCGTTAATCCACCAACCAACCACCGCCGAGAGTTAAAATCGATCGCCAACAACCAACCAGATGCAGTCGCCAGGAGGGCAAAAACAAAGAGAAGAAGAGAAGAGAGGAGCAAGCAAGGGGATGCACCGACCTCACCTCCTCCCCCGCGTCCTCTTGTCGGGGCCTAGCTGTGCGCCTCCGCTTGCTGCTGTTCTTCTTACCACCATTGCCTGCTCTCTTCCACTT
>LQHA01000425.1:0-10985 GCA_001567625.1 Acanthamoeba polyphaga | reverse complement strand
TGTTGGAGGGAGGAGCGGGGAGGCACCGAGCGCCGGAAACACGGGGGTCTTGGGAAATGCGGCCTTGAGCTTGTCCACCAGGTACTGAGTGCTCGCGATCTGAGACTCCCTCGACTCCATCCAAATGTCGTGCGGGGGGTTGTCACTGCAAAGCATGTGTTAACACAAACACGGTGACAGCACGACAACGATGAAACATCGAACACGTAACGCACCCAGTCCAAAAGATGAAGTCGAGATCGGCCGAGTAATTGGTCGCGAGGTGGTTCAGCAGATTGTCCAGCATGATCTCCGGCATGTCGCACTTGTAGTTGCTAACGGGAGTAAAGGGCGTTTGGTTGGTTCAATGACATTGACAATCTATCCCCGAGCCGATGTAGTCATACCCCCAAATGCCAGCGTCGCCTGGACCGTAGCTAGACAGGAGAAACGTTGAGCGCAGAGGGCAAGCGAGCAAGCAAGGTCAAGCTCAAGAGGGGAAAGGCATACCGAGAGCGACAGCAGAGCGGGACGTCACAGTGTGCGTTTGTTCCGGCCTTTTAGCAAGCCCCACAGGGTTAGTAAATGTTCAGCAACCAACGAGTGTGTTGAGGGATCCCACTTTGTACTGCGCATCGAAGTGCATGTCCGTCAGCTGAAGGAACCGACCAACGCCAGAAGCGTCAACTTTGGCGGTCTGCGGTCCCTTGATCAAAGCCACCTGTTCATCAGAGTCCCCCGTCACCATTCCCGCGTAGCGCCATTCCTTCTTCGCGTTGTGCGCAGCATTGCTCCTCCTGCGCTCCTCCTGGACCGTAATGGGGCTACAACGCGTCACCAGCGTCAAGGTACTATTCTATTCCCCACTCATAGCGCGCAGTGCTTTGAGGGATGGGTGAGGACGTACCTTGCGGTGGCGCTCTCCGGGCACAAGAGGAAGTGCACGCACACTTCTTCGTTCGAGATGAAACGCGAGGTGAACACATCGACAACGATGGGTCCGAACTCACGCGCAACACCATCACACTGCACGAATCGCGGAGAGTAAGTGGAGGCTCAGCGTAGGTCAAAAGCAAGTGCGTGTAGCCGCACCACTTCGGCAGCTTGGATTTGAAACAGCACGCAGATGTCGGCTACGACTGCCTGAGGAAAGGGCTGTGAGCCAGATCGTGCACGCCTCCAGAGAGTGAAAGGGAGAGGCAAGCGCACCTCAATGGCCTCAATCGTGCCGTTGTTTTCAATGATGTCATCAATCGTGTCCATGAAGTACTTGCACACTTCGCATTCGAGGAGTGGAGGCTGTGCACGGAACGCATTAAAAATGTGTAGATGAAATATGGGAATCTTGAGTGCCACGTACCGCAGTAGCGTGCTGAGGCAGACCGAGGGCCTTCTTCATGTTTGCAAACAGCTGCGCTGCGCCCGGCCGAGCAAAAGGGTCCAGCCCGCCCTTACTCGATGGAGAGGGCTTCGCATCCACTAGAGCAAGCAAACAGGAAGCAAAAACGAGAGACAGGCATAAGACGAGGCCCGATCTCGTCGACCACCTCCCTTGTGCCATCTTCTCTTCTTGTTGGCGCACGCCCGGTATTATTGCTGACTAATATCTTCAAATTAGATCAGGTTTCCTTTTCTTTTGATTTTCTTTTTTTCTAATTTTTTCCTCTAATTCGACAAAAGTCCATAAAATTGCAGATTGCTCGTGAGGACTTGGTTGGCGAGATGGACGATGGAGAGGAAGGACACAGTTTCACGTGGTGGCAACCTCCACCCGACACGTCACCGTATTTTGAGCACCGCAGAGATAAATACTATGATTTCGAGCGCAACCTGTGCTGGCCCAAGAATGAAGGCGATTTTAAATTAGAGACCAACCTCGCCCGGCTTGCGGCCGATCGTGTAAAGATGAATCAATGTGCGCTCTTCCACCATCTCCTACTGCACGACTTTTTCTTTGTGCATGTATCACTCTCAACCTTGCGCAGCGCAAGCAGGAGGGGGCAGCCCTAAGAAAGAGGAACCACACGAAGACGACGAGCCGAGCTCCCTGCCCGCAACGACGCCCCAGTCATCAGGCCACCCCATCCTCTACGTGGAAGACGAGGAGAAGGAGGTCGTCGAGGTCGATATCGGCGAGGAGGAGGAGGTCCCGCTTGTGGCCAGGAGGGGAGTACAGCCGGCCCCGCCACCAGTCACCGCCGTCGCACCGCCGCCAGCGTCACAACGAACCATAGTGATCCCATCCACTGCACCTTCTGTGCTGGGCAAGCGGAAGGAGCACCCTGTCCTCGTCACGCCCGAGCCTTCGCAGTCCTTTCCTCCGCCTCCCGCTCCAGAAACCGGTACACGCTACACCATCTCGCACGTCACGCAAGGACTTGACTGGCTTCATCCGTATGGCCATACTGGCTGCTCATCGTCTTCTTCTTCTTCTGTTCGCCCTTGCTGTGCAGCGCCTCGGCCTGTGCATTTTACAACGACTCTGCAGCTGGCCACCAGCGCCACGGCGACAATCGAAGTCGAGTCCACGCCTGTACCATCTGCAACTCCAAGAAGGCAGGTGGAGGAGGCGCAGCGCCAGCGTTTACTTCGAGACGTCGACTACACCACGCGGCATGGGGCGCCAGGTTAGCGCGTACCACCCGCTCGAGGCAGCTGGCTCAGACTCACCGTTTTTGTCTGGATGCTGGGCGGCGCGCAGAGGGTGCCATCAACCTATGTGAACACAGTACGGCTCGCTTCTACCAGGACGCCGCTCAGCTGTTGAAGTCCGGCAAGGCGGTAGCGTGGGCTCTCATGTTCGCGGATGGCTCCACCTCGTTCAGAGTGGCCAAAAAAGAGCCCACGAAAGGTGCTCGAATCTCCTTCATTTCTCTTTCTCTTTCGTGTTGCCGGTGGCCAGCCAACTCACCGCGCCTCCGCACATCCCCTAGACAAAGCACGCCGAAGAGGCCGAAGAGGCCAGCGAGCCGCAGGAGGAGGAAACGCCGCTCGGTATCGGCTTTGCGCTGGATGACAAGCTCTACTTCCTTCCCTTGCAGGAGAAGCAAGGCACGCGTACGTCCATTCCTTTATTCCTTTATTCATTCATTTGCTTCAAATGACGCCACTCTCTGCTTGGCCGCTCCAGGTGTCATGATGTCGCATCGATGGGTTTTCCTCAGCGAGTTCTTGGCACTCGGCTCGCCCAAGGTGGGACACAACACGCAGCAGATACTGCGCATCCTTTACTCTCTGCATCCTCCGCTGCAAGAGGGTACCTTGCCCGAGCCTCAACCCCTCATGGGCAACCTCATGACGGCAGGAGTGCTCACAGCGCAAGTACGCAAAATGGTCTCTCCGTTGCGTGTTACGCGTGCAGTGGACTGTAAAAACTTCGTAGACACCAGAATCGGCGGCTGGGTCCTGCGACCAGCCAACAATCGGCCGACCCGTTCACCTACGATGCTCTGCTGCAGCAGTATCTGGACATCTTCGACAACGCCGGCGATGCGCAGGAGCCGAAATCCGTCTTCTCCCGCGACCTCAGCCTGCTTCTGCCTCTGGCCGAGAAGATCCTCGGTACCTACTTGACACACGATCGCGCAATGCGCAACCTTCTAGGTGTGAGTGGGTGGCGATACCGCGTTTGTCGCTAACGACGAGCGAGACCAGGCCTGATCACGGAACAAGGGAGTGCTGGATGTGTTCGAGGGCCAGGAGTTGCACCTGCCGCCGATACTCGCCGCCATGGAGAACGCTGGCATTTCGGTTGACCTGGACAAACTGACCGCCAACCGGGTTGAGCTTCAGCAGCGCATCGCCCTCCTGGAACAGAGGTGCCTGCCCCTGCGTTGTTTGGCGCAGCACGTGCGGTTGTGGGCCTTACCTCGCGACAGGGCCGAGGAATGGGCCGGCAAGAAGTTTCTGCTGTCGTCGCCGAAGCAGGTGGCGGACGTGCTCTACAACCAGCTGAAACTCGCTCCGCCCTCCACGCCGGGTCAGGGCCAAGGGCGTCTCCCAGTCCCCGAAGAAGGTACGCACCACACCAAAGCTGGGGGTTCGGTTCCGCGGTGCCGGATGGATTTGCTCACGGACACACACTACCCACTGCCTGAGCAGCACCCAACTACGTCCGAGGAAGCCCTCTTGGCCCTCCAGGAGAAGCACGCATTGCCCGGCATCATTCTCGAGCATCGGCACCTTAACAAGCTCCTTCGGTCCTACATTGACCCTTTCGTCGTCCACGCCAACAAGCGAAACGGTACCGGCTGCACGTAAACCCAGCCCAATGCGGCGAAGGCTGACGGGCGCGTGCATTCAATCGCTGCCTTCAGAAACGGCGAGCGGCATTCCTCGAATCTATGGACGGTGGGAGCAAGCGACGGCGACAGGCCGGCTCGCTTCGCACGACCCCAACCTGCAAAACCTGCCGCGACCCGAGTCCCTTGAGTTCTTCCTCGACGGTACTATGCTTCGCCAGAGCCCGGGTCCCTTGCTTTGCGCCACTAACTAACGAATTGTGTCTCACGGACACCACAGGCGTGGAGTGCATCATTCCGCTAAACCTGCGTGACAGCTTCGTGGCGCAACCGGGCATGGTGTTCGTGTCAGCGGACTACTCCCAGCTTGAGATGCGGCTGCTGGCGCACATCAGCCAGGAGGCGGCTCTGCTCCAGTTCTTTAGCGACGGCCACGACTTCTTCAAGCTCGTCGGCAGGTACCATCCCCCCATCTCCCCTCCTTGGTGACAACTCACCACCGCGGCCGACAGTCGTCTGTGGGGCAAGCCCAGCGCCCAGGTCGACGACAAAGAGAGGGAGTTGGCAAAGCGCGTGTGCTACGGCGTCATGTACGGCGCAGGTAACGCCTTATCATCCACCCGCTTGCTCGCTCGCTGCCTGACCCACCTGCTGATCGGTGCCCTGCGCAGGCGCCGCCTCGCTGGCCACGGATCTCAAGATCTCACCGGCCAAGGCCAGGGTCTTCGTGGAGCGGTTCCTGGCCCAGTTCCCGGCTGTCAACCGATGGATCAGCGACACCAAGAGACAGGCCCACCAGTACGGACTTCCCCGCCCTGTAGATGACTGATGTCTCAAGAGACCGCCCCCTTCCCCCTCCTACGCGTTCCGCTCGCTGACATGTCGTCGCGCCACGCTAGAGAGGGACACGTGCGTACGCTCTTCGGCCGGCGGAGGCTACTGCCGGACATTCACTCCACTTCCAAGGACATATGCGCTGCCGCTGAGCGACAGGTGCCCGATGCCCTCGCCTCTTGCGCCACACTTGCTTTCGGGTGAAAGCTAACGCCAGGCCTCGGTGTGTGCATATACAGGCTGTGAATACGATCATACAGGGGACGGCCAGTGACCTGGTCAAGCAGGCGATGCTCGCCATCGATGTCCATCTCCGAGCCCAGAAGATGAAGTCTCGACTCATCCTCCAGGTGCACGACGAGCTCATCTACGAGGTACTCACCTTATCTTCTTCGCTCTTCTTCGTTCTTCGTTCTTCGTTTTCGTTTTGTTGTTCGTGCTTCGTGCTTCGTTCTTCGTTCCTTCACTGCTAAGGACTACGCCACGTACCACAGACTCCCGTCGACGAAATCGAGGCAATGGTGGCCCTGGTGCAGCGGTGTATGGAGGAGGCCGCCAAGCTGGACCTTCCACTGCCAGTCTCGGTTCAGGTCGGCGAGCGCATTGGATCGCTGCAGCCCTACCCGCCCGGCGGCGCAGAATCGGTGCGTCCAACCGCCACCCCCCGACACTCGCGGCGCGTTTGTCTGCCGATCTCTGCGCACGCGCAAAGCCATGCCGTGCGCATTAGGTGCAGACATAGAACAACAAATGTCAAAACAATCTCCACACGCCCGGTCGGGTGGCCTACAGCCATGGTCCCCAACTGTGCTAGCGTCGGAGCACACTACCACTACCACCACCTCGATTGCCTAGTCGCTCCCCCCCCCCCGCTGTATGCTGACAGTGGTCTATCCCGCAGACGGCGAGCACACAGAAAGTGGCGACGACGGCGGAAAGCGACACAGGCGTGGCGGAGGCGAGCGACGCACCGCTCCATAACGACCGCGAGGAGATGGCTCCGGCGCCGGCTTCAGCCCCGGGGGAGTTGAAGATTCCGGTGTCGGCCTCCCAGCCAGCACCCCCTCGACGCCCTATGCCGGTACAAAAACGTCCGCCCAGCTGCCCCGCTGCGTGCACCAGAAGCCTCAGGCTCGGCCCCAGTAATGCGACCGCCGGCGTCCCAACCACCGCTCCCCGCCTCTGCGCCGTCTACCGTATCGAACCGGCCGCCGCCCCGCTTCGGCCGGTGGTTCTTCGGCAGCCCGCAGCGCCCACTCGCCCCGGCGGGCACGTCTGCCCCCGCACCTCCCGCCGCGCGGCGGCATACCGCCGGCTTCGTCAGCCCCGTCTCGCGGTCCGCCGATGATGACCTACGCCTCGCCGGCCACGGCCCCGCTGCGCCCAGCTGCCCTTCACCCCCGCCTCGCCGCGCCGTCGGCCTCGCCCCACCTGTTGACCCCGCTGCTGACCGCCGCAGTCAAGCGAGAGGACGAGGAGTCGTCGCTCAACGAGGACTCGTTTTTGATGGAGGAGCCGCCTGTCGAGGAAGAGGAGGAGGGCGGCGACTACCTGGGCGTCACCGGTCAAGTGCTCGAGGCGGCGATGTCGAGTACCCGCACGACGATGTCGTGAGCCAAGGGCCGGACGAGGTGCCCGACGAGGACTTCTCCATGCCCGAGGAGGACGTCGAGCTCGATGGCATGGACCACGATCTCTACGAGGACCACACCCTCTCGTGAACCCGGTTGTAAAAAACGAAACGAAACGAAATAGAACGAAGAATGGAGAATCTTGAACAAGACGAGGGCGTCGTCTCTCACTGGGTGGAGAGCTCGACGAGGAAGGCCAGGGCGACCTTGGCAAACTCGCGCGCGTGTTCGGTGGAGATCTTGTCGAGAGTGTCCTGCGGGGAGTGGATGTTGGGGTTGATGTTGGAGAACTCGGTCTCGAAGGGGAACGCCGACGGATAGCCCGCCTTGGTCCAGCTCGCGTGATCACTTTGCGTCGTTGTTCGTTGTTGTCGCACGTAGGAGTTATAAAATGCAGATAGGAGTTAAAACAGGGTGTGGGTGGGGCGCACCTGCAGCCATAGCCGCACTTGGTGTTCTTGACGGGGAGGTTGGTGTACTCCTGGGCCAGCTCGCGCACAAACTGGGTCAAGGACTCGTTGACGTAGTCCGTCACGATACCGAAGACGGGGTTATTGTTGTTCACATAACCGACCATGTCTGGCAATCACAGCACGACACGACACGCGTCAGACAACATCGTGGGTGCGGCACAAGGTGCGGCGAGAGCTGAGAGGGTACCGAGCTGCATCATGCCGGCCACGATCTTGCCCTCCTTCTGGTAGGTGCTGGCGATGGCCTGCGAGCCAAGCAGTCCCACCTCTTCGGCGGCGTAGGCGTGGAACTCGATGGACCGGCTTCCCCGGAACCCGTTGCTGGCCAGCACGCGGAACACCTCGAGCACCGACGACGAACCCGACGCTGCCTCGCCACCACGCTCCATCAGCATGACACCGACGTGCATGTGCGATGCGACACGCACAACCGCACACGCACAACCGCACACGCACAACCGCACACGACATTCTTCGGCCATTACGCACCATCGTCATCAGCGCCAGGCGAGCGGCCGGTCGTGGAATAGCCCACGGAGTCCTCGTGACCGCCCAGGATCACCAGCTCGTGAGCGTTCTCACCTTTTGCCGAGGAAAGAGAACGGGACACACGTGCGACTCGCGCGGGTGAGCGAACAGTGGCCACGTCCGAGTGGGCGGGGGGCGGAGGTGGGCGTGTACCGGTGCCTTCGATGCGGGCGATGACCGAGGGCTGAGGCCAGGTGTGCTCGAAGAAGCGTACGGAGATGTGGGACTGGTTGCCGGCGAACTCGCTGTACTTGCTGTGCAGCAGCTTCGCGCCTGCGGTACCCCGCCCGGTGAGAACCAATTAACGGTGCGTGTGTGTGCGTGTGTGTGCGTGTGTGTGCGTATGCGTGTGCGCGTGCGGCGATGCATGACGGAGCGGCTACCCTCAACGCCGGTGGTGGAAGTGTAGTAGCGGGTGTAGAGCTGCGACAGGTCGGTGATGGTCTGGCCGATCTGTTCGGCCGACAGTTCCTTCAGCAGCTTGTCGATACTCTCCTGCAACCATCGAGGTAGGTAAGCCCATCATAATCATAATACATTAAATGGACCAATAATAAGGCGTGGGCGAAGTACCGGGTGGCGCGGGATGAGAACGTGGGGCAGGGTGGCGGAGGTGAGGCCGTTGATGGGACGGAGGTCGGGGTGGTCGGTCACGTCCATGAAGTGCGCCTTCTCGGTGATGAGCTGCTGAATCTGCGTCTCGGTGAGCCACGCACGCTCGCCCTCCCTGAACTCGATCCAGCGACGGCCCCGCAGGGCGTTGCGCATGACCTCGGTGGTCTGCTCGGCGTCACTGGGACCACCAGTGGCGGGCGTAAATGTGGCCGAGCACGCCACAAACAGGGCCAGCCCCAGCACGCACGCGAGTGTCACAACCACCTTCATCTTTTGTTGAAGCTTGCAGGAACTGACTTTTCGCCCGCAAGCTTCGAGCCTTTGTTCTCGTCGGAGTGAAAGAGAAGAGGAAAGTTATGGCTCTGCTGATGTCATGCCACGTCATTACTTTCTTTTTTCTTTTTCTTCTTTTTTCTCCCGCCAAAATCACATCTCCAAATGATGGATTGCGATCCAGAGGTCTTCGCCTCGATTCCTTCTTGCGTTGGAGATTCGGCAAGAAGGAGGCCCGAGGCTGATGCCCTCGTCTATTTGCAGGCGCTTCCGTCCGCGATCGCCCGATCATCTGCTGGCGCGCTCCAAAGATGGACGTATCGAGAGATATGGAGAGCAGCCCGAGCGATTGCACGGGCCCTGCTCCTTAGAAGCCCCCGCGCCGGTGATGTGAAGCGCAGGGTGGGGGTGATGATCGACGAAGGACCACTCCTGCCCATCGTCGAGCTCGCCGTGCTACTCGCCGAGATGGTAATCATCCCTCTCGACGCCGGAGACCCTCGCGTGCGATTCGTCATCGAGGATGCCACACCCGACCTCATCATCACCAAGGACGCCAGCACCTCTCAGATCGCCCACGAGGCCATTCGCGCATCAGAGATTGCCTCCGCAGCACCGCTCGTCCTCACCATAGCGTCCACCACCGGTGCGATCGACCCTGGTGCCACCTTCATCCTCACCCAGGACGACCGCCGACGCGCCATCAACGACAAGGAGAGCAAAGAGGACAACAAGAACGAAGATGACGAGTTCTCTTTCGCTTCATCTTCGTCGGCGACGTCGTCTTCTGTCTCGCACATCTTCTTCACCTCCGGCAGCACGGGCCGGCCCAAGGGCTGCGTGGTCGCCCACTCGGCCCTGCTCTCCTACTGCCGGGCCAAGAGCCAGGTCCACCGGGTCGACGAGAGCAGCGTCTGCTTCGTGGCCTCGTCGCTCACCTTCGACCCCTCGCTGGGTGACTTCTTCTCCACCTGGTGCTCCGGCGGCGTCGTGGCGCTGGCGCCCCGGGGCCTCATCTTCTCTTCCCTCGGCGCCTGTCTCTCCGCCACCCACGCCACACATCTTCTCACTTCCCCGTCGCTCTTCAGCACCGTCACTCGTCCACCATCATCTTCAGCACCATCACCCGCCTCATCAACAACACCATCGTCGTCAGAGTGGCTGCCGGAGCTACGTGTGGTGGCGCTGGGCGGCGAGCCGATGCCGCGAGGGATGATGGAGGCCTGGTCGGCCGACAGCCGGCTGTCGGTTATCAACACCTACGGCGTCACCGAGTGCTGCGTGTACCAGACCGCGGCCTTCCTGCGCCCCGACTCGCCCACGCCCAAGTTGCTTGGCGACCCTCTCCCGGGTAACCAAGTCTTGGTCATGCGTAGGAAAGCCGCCGCCTTCGACGCCGACGACGAGACGGTCGTGAGCCACGACGAAATCGCCGACATGCGACTGGTGGCAGAGGGCAGTGGCGAGGAGGGCGAGCTCTGGATCGCCGGCGACCAGGTGGGCCAGGGCTATCTCAACATGCCGGAGCTCACGGCACGCAAGTTTGTGGTCCACCCGACCTACGGCAGGTGCTTCCGAACGGGCGACCTCGTCGCCGCGTTCCCGGCGGGCGTACCGGGCTGGAAGCTGGTCGGCCGGAGCGACGGACAGGTCAAGATCAGCGGCCAGCGCGTCGAGCTGGGCGAGATCGAGGAGGCCCTCCTCGCCGTGGCATCGCCCCAACTCATCCACTCCGCCGCCGTCGTTCTCTCCTCTCCCGGCGCCACGGCCAGCGGGGCGAGAGCGGCCAGCTGGTCGCGTACTGCTGCATTGAGCTGCCATCTAGTTCGGCGGCGGCCGCTGCATCGCAGGAAGAGCTGCTGTCGGAGCTGCTGCGCCTGTTGTGTGAGGAGCGACTCCCGCGACACATGGTTCCCTCCCGGTTCGTCTTCGTCACGAGCCTCCCGACGACACGGACCGGAAAGATCGCGCGGGCGCTCCTCGCTAAGCAGGACCTCCCTCCGCTTCACTTCGCCTCTTCAACGTCGTCACAGGCGTCATCGTATGAAGAGGCGGCCAGAGCGACGAAGCGGACAACTTCTGGAGGAATCTCGCGGCGGCGACGTGGGGCCGGGTGCTGGGGCTCGAGGGCCTGGTGACGGCTCGTGCCCAACGCCCACTTTATGGAGCTGGGCGGCGACTCTCTTGCGGCCCTTCGTGTGTGCCAGTCGATCGCAGCGCAGATCAACGACGCGCGACAAAAGAAGCCGACGGCCGAGGCGGCCAAGACGACGGCCAGACCAAGGCCAAGCCTTCGCCGAAGGCACGACCGCCGGCGACAAGGAAGAAGAAACCGCCGCCGCCGCTGGGGAGTTCGGGGAGTTGCTGGGTCCACTGGCCCCCACGGAGCTTCTCAAGCGACCACGGCTCTG
>LQHA01000424.1:0-11003 GCA_001567625.1 Acanthamoeba polyphaga | reverse complement strand
TCCGTACCTTGCGCCATGCTTGCTTCTTCCTCTTCTTGGCCCTTTGTGGGAAGTCTCTTTGTTCACTTCACGTTGTTCTGGCGCGCCTGCCATGTGCCATTCTACAAACGGTACGCGTTCTATCGTTGTGTACTGTTCTGCGCAAGGGGGCGGGGCGGGCATCTGCTTTTGCTGAGACCATTTGCGCGCTGCACAGCTACAAGTGCATTCAAGCGGCAAGTGTCAAGGGCACAGACTACCGTACACCGAGCTCCGTTATCATCGAGACAGCTAAGAAGACCAATGTAGTGTTGGCGAGCGAGCTCCAGCTCGGCAAATCCAAAATCTTCATGCGCGATGCCCAGGTCCGTACCTTGCGCCATGCTTGCTTCTTCCTCTTCTTGGCCCTTTGTGGGAAGTCTCTTTGTTCACTTCACGTTGTTCTGGCGCGCCTGCCATGTGCCACAGTATGCTAAACTCGAAGATGAGCGAGGATCCCCGCCTGTTCTCCCAGGCCGTGGCCCATCCAGAAGAGATGGTACGCAAATGCCCCCCCCTCTCACCCAGACCCAAGTGCGTGAGCTTATCGCTTTTCAGGCGGAGGTACAGAATGAGGAAGAAGTCAAGATCATGCGCAAGGCAGCCACCAAGATCCAGGCCACCTTTCACATGTACAAGGCCAGGAAGGCGCTGCACAAGAAGCTGGAATCAGTTGCCCTCCTGCAGGTGAGTGCCATCCCTTCCGTTAAGCTGCTCCATGTCTTTTCACTGCACCCCTCTGATGGTGGCATCTTGACGTCTTCCTCCCCTCTCCAAACAAGGCTTTCTTCCGCATGGTCAAGGAAAAGAAGAGGTACATGAAGCACAGGAAGGCCATCATCACCTTCCAGAAGTACACTCGTCGCTGGAAGGTAAGCACAATACTGGCGCCCATCCGTTTTTTTTTTTTTAAAATCTCTTTGGAAAAGCCAGTTGCAACTCACGACACATTGCACCCACAGGCCAGGAAGATTTATAAGAAGCTGCAGGCCCAGAAGGCTGAGGCTGACCGTAGGCGCAAGGAGATCCAGCACGCCGAAGCGAACGAGAGGTACGCACCTCCTGTAATGCAGTCCCGAGTCGCGCGTGTGTGTCACACCGGTTGTTGCACCCCCCCCCCCTTTTCTGACTAGTGGTTTGGGAATGCCACAACAAACCAAGGTCGCGTCTCGAGGCCGAGGAGAACCTTCGTCTGGCCGCGGAGAAGCAGGAGTGGGACATGATGGGTGAGGAATCCCAGAGAAGGGAGGACGCCGCCAAGGAGAAGGAGACCGCCGCCAAGAAGAAGGAGCAGGCCCGTCTGCAGATGGAGCAGCTCGAGGAGGTCGGCTACGGTGACAACTTCACCTCCCTGGAGGGTACCCTCCCCCTCCCCCGCATCGATCGTGAAAGCGAACGAGTGACGCTGAGACTGGGGATTTCGCTTCCCGTTTTCAAGGTATGATGGACATTGCGGCGTATGGCTTCGTGCCTGGCGGGCCTCTTCCCGGAGCCGTCGAAGATGCCTTCGCCCTCCCGCCCATCGATATGGTAAGCCACCACTCAGCAGCAGCCACCTTCTGGTCCGATAAGACCGACTGACCATCGGTGGTCTCTCCGTTGGCGTGGCCTCCCTCTTCACTAGGCACTCCCACCGCTGCCGCCGGGCGCCACCGCTGGTATGGGCCTGGGCCTGCCCCCTCCGCCGTCGGAGGAGATCTTCCGATTCCAGCGGCACCAGGGTCTGCAGGACGACAGCTACTCCGGCCTTTTGTACGCCGAAAAGTACGCAACTCCCCGAGCAGCCTCGCCATCACCTATTTTCTCGCTTACTAACCCGCTTACTAACCCTTTCGGCCAACACACAGGAAAGCGCCGCCGCAGCTGATAACCGCGGAGGAGGTGCCGCTGTTCAATTTCAAGGAGTACGGCCTCGTGCATTTCCAGCAGCAGAAGTCGGGCTTCCTGCGAAAGAAGGACGTCACCGTGGGCGAGCTCCTGTTCTTCAACAACGTGCGGACCCCCCCACTTCCTTACTCTCGCGGACAGCCCCCTTTGGAGATCTGACTGCTCGACACACACGTCGGCGGGTGTTTCCAGAAACCGTTGACGGCCGGATTGCACAATCTGTCGCCGGTGCACAACAAGGTCGCGGTGGAGATGTCGACCAAGATTCTGTACCACATGGAGAAGGGCACAGCCGACAACTTTGGCGCTGCCAAGTACATCGTGCGCAAGGGCATCGCCTTCATCGAGCTCAGGGACGAGTGCTACTGCCAACTCATCCGTCTCACCATCAAATGCCCCAACAAGTGCGCCTCGTCCTTTTCTGTCGCGCGGGAGTTGGGCTCTCCGCATGTCTCTCCACATGTGGACTCTGACCCTCTGGAGCGGACTCACCTGGCTCTCGCCTCTACCTACACAGGGAATGGCGCCAGCGAATCTGGGAGCTCATCCTCTACTGCTGCGTGTCCTTTGAGCCCTCGGACAACTTCAAGAAGTACCTGGCCTCCTTCCTTCTCGAGCACTCGAGCGAAGTACGCCCACGTCTATCCTCAGCTCCGCATTTTTCGTCCTGGGCGGGTTGGCAGACCGATTTTCATGTTTTTGACTGGCGAAAATGTTGTTGGGAAATGTTTGTGGTGTTTTATGACGCCGCAGTACCCTGGCAAGACGCCTGACAAGGACGAATGGGTGAGCAAGTTCGCCAGCTTCTGCATGAAGAATCTGAGGCGTACCTACTTGAACGGGGCTCGCGCCATCATGCCGGCCAGCGTTGAGATGGAGGCCATCCGGGTGAGTTGCGCCTTCTTCGCGCGCGCGCGCTAGCTACTTACTCGCATTGTTAATGACTTGAACCCGTGTGCACGATGATGCGAGCAGAACATGGGCGAGATCGTATGCCGATTCCAAACGCTTGATGGAACGTCGAAGGCATTCTATATCGACTCGGCCACCACAGGTACCAGAAATTATGAGATCAGCGATGTGCGCGATATCCCCCACAGCCCATGACTCACTAACACTTATAACCTTAACAGTGACTGAAGCGCTGGACGAGCTGTGCAAAAAGATTGGGCTCAAAGACCGCGCGGTGGGCCGTCTTCATCACCTACAATAACATTTCCCGCGGTCTGGGCGAGAAGGAGAGGCTTGCTGGTATGAGTCCAACCCTGTTGATCATACGCGACGTTCCCATTTCACGCATGAAGCCAAAGCATGACTGACCCCCTGGCGCCGACCAGATACGCTGGCCAAGTACGAGCTGCTGAAGAAGACAATGAACGAGAAGGGAATGGACGTCGCTGTGCGGTTCCTGCTCAAGAAGCAGATCATCCTCGATCCCCCACGCAGAGCTCACCGACGAAAATCGAGAGGACCCTGCTGTTCTACCAGGTAAAAAGCACCATCCTCCAATATCGGGAGAGTCTTGCAGAGCGCACCTAAGCTCCTCCTCCTCCCGCACAGGCCCACAACGATCTCGTGTCGGGCCGGCTGCCCTGTCTTGAGCAGGAAGCCCGCCTGTTTGCCGCTACGAAGTGCCAGTTCGAGTTGGGCGACTACGATCCCCAGCGCTCGATCGAGGACATGCTGTACGCCGCCACACTCTCGACTCTCCTCCACCTGTCCGCCAAGAGATGATTATTACATGACTCACCCAATACGCCGCCACGTGATGTAGTCCCGTTCTGCTGCCTCCGCTCATGCTGGCGAAGCATTCGGCGCCCGAGTGGTCGGCGAGCATCACCACTGAGCACGCCAAGCTGCAGGGGCAAGATCGAGAGTACTGTAAGCGACTCTACCTGGACATGGCTAGGACGCTCAAGTACTACGGCTCGTCCGTCTTCCCCGTCCAGTACAAGCAAGTGCCCATGTGGAGCACGTTGCCGCCCAAGTTTGACGTTTTCATCAACACCGGAGGCATCGTGTTCCTGGAGAGGGAATCCAGGGTTCGTCCCCGCCTCTCTCCTCTTTCCTCTCCCCAAAGTGCTTACGCCGGCGCACTCTCTTTGCAGGAGGAGTTGAAGCGGTTCACCTTCCTCCAAGTAACGCAGTGGTCGTGGTGCCCCGGTTCTCTCCTTCTGGGGCTCTACGATGAGGGCAAGGCCAAGAATCTGGAATTGCAGACCCCGGTGGTACGTGTCTACACCACCAATGCCAACCCCTCCCTCTGGCTCCGAGCGTTTCCTGATTCAGCTGGCCCGGTGTGGATCTGCAGCCCGACGATGTGTGTCTGTGCCTGCTCGCCTACGCCCGGCACCTGAAGAACAACTCCAAGTACGCCAAGGCGAAGCAAGATTACCGCGTACTTGACCCCCTCCTCCTTTCTCCCTTGGTCGCTCGTCACTCCGTGCCTCAGTTCTCACACAAGCTCAATTTTCGCCGGTCTGTCTCCATTTCTTTGTAGGTGGATGACGAGGAGCTGCTGTCCTTCGACAAGGACGACATCATCATCATCAAGGAGAAGTACGAGGACGGCTGGTTCTTTGGTCAGTGCGAAGGCCGAGAGGGCATGTTCCCTGCAGAACTGGTGCGTGCGCTATCCTTCTCCGCGAACCTTAGGTCACTTGTTGGCCCACAAGCTAACATTTTGTTTGCAACTAAAACCTGCTCGCCAACGCCACCAACAAAATCAGGTGGAGATGTTGATGGGAGCGCCCAAATCCAACGAAATCATTCTCCAGAACACCAAAACCGTACGGAGGGGACCCCTGCCTGTAACGCCCAAGTATGCCAAGCATGCCGGTACGAGCCAGACTGAAGCCGTCCCATCAAGAGCCGAAGCGGCCTCCCCCCCCCTTTTTTTGTCGCTCACCTCACGCGCTTCACAGATACCAAGTCACCGCCATCGGCCGCGCCCTCGCCCAGGAGCTCCACATCTAAGAGCCAGACAAAGTCCGCCAAGTCGCCTAAGAGCCAGGCGGGCAAGCCCTCTGAGACCGAGGTCTTCTCCAGCGCACCGGTTCCTATTGCGCTTGCCGGCGATCGGTTCGTGTTGTTCCTCATCAGCGCGCGACTCTTTTGGTTTGCGCGATGCACTGTAGCGCCGCTCATTCCTTCTGCGCACACCGCGGGCCTTCAGGGTGGCTGGTCGTGCCGGCGGAACCCACACCATGACGGCCTGGGCCACGCTTATGTTCCGCAAGCCCAGCTCCAAGACTGCGACCTTGCGAGCGAGACCTGTCACCCAGGACCTCTCGGCGCTGGTCGCCTCACTCTGGTAGGAGATCCTTTGGGGGGCTCCTTCCCCAAAACGAGCCGCAACCATATTAACCTCACGCTCCTCCTTTCCTCTGTCCGACAGAGCCCCATCAAGGTCTCTCTCCTCGATCTGGAGCCCAAGGCTTCGAAGGTGGCCACTGAGATCTTCCAGAACATCATGAAGTGGATGGAAGACTTCCCGCTCGGCAAGGTGAGCATCGTGTGTGTGCGTGTGCGTGTGTTGTACATACCCCTTTTCATCCGCTGAAGGCGTCCCTCCTCCGTTACCTCAGAGCACGAAGCCCAAGATCGTGCAGGAGATCATCCAGTGTGCTCTCGAAGATGCCAGCATCCGAGACGAAGTTTACAGCCAACTGTGCAAGCAGGCCACGCGCAACCCGCGAGCGTACGCCTTTGCTCCTTTAGGGGCTCTTCAGCCCCCTTTGCTGAGAGTGGCAGGCAGTCCTAACCAAGGAAGGAAAACCCTAACCGTTCCCTGCGGGATCGCAACATACAGGGAGAGCATGCACAAGGGTCTGCGGTTGATGGCCATGTGCACGGGCATCTTCGCTCCCTCGATCGAGTTCCTGCCCTACCTGGAACAGTTCCTGGATGAACTGGTCGTCAACAACCAGGCCAACGACATCGGTACAACCACCCATTTTTCTTTCTACAGCAGTTCGTCGCTAACCCTACTACACCCGATGCGCTCCTCCTCGCTCGCCAGGTGATATTGCCGCCGATGTGCTCTGGTGCCTCAACAACACGCTCCACAAGGGTGACCGCAGGTTTGGACCATCGCTGGAGGAGCTCAAGGCCGTGTCGAGCGGCAGTCCGATTATGCTCCGCGCATCGCTACTCGATGGTCAGGTCAAGGCTATCCACATCAACTCCCAGTCCACTGTCGGCGAGGCCGTCGTCGAGCTCATCCACAAGTGCGTGACATGGCAGCCCCTAATAAGGGGCCACCATCAGCCCATGCACAACCGGCCGTTTAAAGTCGTTGACTAGTACATGCGTGCTCACTAACCGCTGTGATTGTGTCGCCCTCCTCACTCAGGACTGGTCTGGGGTCTGACTTTGGCGACGGTTGGGGTCTGTTCGAAGACTCTGGGGAGGAGTGCTGGCCCATTCGGGAGGACACCAAGGTCTGCGACATGATGTGGCTGTGGGAAAAGACTCCCCTGAACCACCGCAAATCCAAGACTCTCCGCAGGAGCCAGGTACACACAATAGCACGCGCCAGCAATTTACAGCACTCGACACACAAGCGGGTACACGAGGTCACGCAGGCACTCACAGGGGATCTCTCTGTGGTGATCCTTTTTCTCGTACCAATGCAGATCCCGTCAATGGACGTGGGGGATCAGCTCTACAAGTTCGTATTCAAGAAGAAGTTTTGGTTCAACGAGTTCACCGAAACCGAGCTGGGCGCCAACGAGGTCGCCTTCAACCTGATTTACTGTCAGGTACGTACTTAGGACCAGCCCCTTCCCAGCCCTCTCATTTCCGCACGTGGCCGCGCCTGAACGTAATTTGGGGGTCGGTAGTTGGTGGATGACTTCATCAACTCGCGCCTTCCGCTGAGCGAGGACATCTGTCTGCAATTGGCCGCCATCCTCGTGGGCGCTCGTCTGGGAGGGAGCAGCTTGTTGAACTCGTACGTCGTGCGCCCCCATTGCTGATGATGTTGTTGTTGTTCTTCACTGTTAACACAAAGACCTCCGTCACCCTGTGTACACATAGGGCCAATATCCTGGAGTTCATCCCGTTGCACCTTCGCACGGCTCACAAGAAGGAGGACTGGCTCTCGGCCCTGAATGAAAAGCTCTTCGAGTTCACCGGCCTGACTGGCCGTGCCGCCATGATGCGCTTCGTGTCCAAGGTGCTGTATGCTGTATGCTGTTTATTTTGGCGCTCTGTGGGCTGACATCACGTTATATATTTGATTTTTATCACTGTACAGTGGATGAAGAGCGACGTGTACGGCGCGATCGCCTTCCCGGCCTCTGTGCTCCAGCAGTCGAAGGAATCGAAGCTGCCCAGCAGGTGCTGGTTCCTTCTTGACCAAAAGGCCGTCCGTATCTACGATTACCATGGCAGCGTACGTCGGAGCCTCTCTTCCGCTTCCCCATTCCCCTTTGTAGAGGCTGACTGACTGAACCTCCCAAACAACAACAACAACAACATCAACAACAACATTAACAGGTCGAGGTGGGCAGATACGAGTACACCTACATCTCGCAGTGGAACAACACCAAGGAGGGATGGCTCATGGTAGTCGGTGATCTGTTCAAGCCCGAACGCTTCACTTTCGGGTCGCCCAAGGTGTGTTCCACTCCCCCTTCATCTGTAAAACACTGTAAATGTGTGTGTGTGTGTGTGTGTGTGTGCGTGCGTTGGGAGCACAAGCCTGACCTCGACTCTCCGTCATCTCAGGGCCTGGAGATTCACGAGGTGTTTGTTATCTACTCCCGCGAAGCAGCCAAGGAGCGAAGCTAGGCAAAGCCTTTGTTCGCTCTCTCTTCTCTCTTCTCTCCTTCAGTGGCTCGACGCAACCCTAACCACACGTGTTTAGTCCTTGTGGGTCCGCGCTCGCGTCAAAGTGCCAGTGCGCCGCCTGTGATAATGCTGAGGGCAATGTTGTGAGCAAGGTGTTTTGCTTTACTTATCTGGGCTACAGGATACAAAAAAGAGAGAAAGGTGGGGATGTGGATCAAGGGAAGAGCTTGGGCGGAACAGACACGGTGCTCTGCGGCGCGCAAGGGTTCGTCGAGCACGAGGCCCTGATCACGATCGAAGGGCCATAGTTGACCACGGGGATGGTCAAACCGCCTCGCGAGAACTGGCTGGGTGCCGGAGGGATCGAAGTCCAGGGAGCGTCGGTGCCTGGGCTGCCGAAGTAGCCGGGCTGCATGGTGGCTCGGAGGTACAGCACACGAGCCGTGTTGTTCCAGAAGTAGACGTCGCCGAATCCGTTGAACACCTGCAGCACGGAGCTCACCGGCCTGAACGGGTGCCGGCACACGCCCCAGCTGGTGCTGCACCAGTTGGCGGCCTCGAAGGAGATGTTGAAGGTGGTGCCTGCCGGGTAGGGCAGGGCCAGCACGAGCGAGTCCTTCGGATCGACCTGGATGTCGCTGATGGTGATCTGCTTGGGCGTGCCGGCGGTGTAGCGAACGAACCATCCGCCCGACTGGTAGACGATCGGTCCTGTCAGTTGGCCCATCACAGCCACGTCGGCGCCGAGCGACTCATTGTTGCGACCGAAGTGTGTCGCCTTGCCGACGACCGGACAGGTCTTGGTGCCGTCGCCGCCGTTGACGCAGATGGTGGAGCCGATCTGTGCCTCGCGCGTGGGGTCGACTCCCGAGAGCTTGATGGCCGCGCTGCTGTCCTTTTGGGCCATGCGACACACCCACCTCTCGGCCACGAGCTGGCACCCGTCGTTCATCTTCCACCACTGGTCGGCCCACGCCGAACCGATCATCGTCCTCTGGCCCGTGCCGGAAGCAGTGCCGTCCGCGTCGAGCCAGCTCTGCATTCGGCCGGAGACCGTCTCGCCCGTGGCGTCGGTGAGCTGGGTCGAGGAGCGCCAGATGTTGTTACAGTTGGTGAAGTTGATGCCCGAGGTGGTCTGCATGATCTGCGGCACGAACTGATCCGAGTGCGTGAGCGACGTGAACACGGCCGCGCCGTTGCACTTGCCCGGCTCGTTGCCGAAGATGCAGCCCGACCAGTCGTTGCGGCAGTTCCTGAAGGTCGAGTTCTGCACGATGTGGTTCTGGCTGACGTCGTACCACTGGAACCCGCCGAGAGTGGTGAAGAAGTAGAAGTCGCGGACGTTGCAGTCGCCCCACCGCGGCGATGAGGGAGTGGCCCTCGGGGCAACCGGCGAACGGCGTCGGGCGATGGTTGGACCGGCACTCCATGAGCATGCCGTTGACCCACACCTGACCGAACACGTTCATGGAGAGCGCGGTGTCGTGGATCTCGATGCGGAGGATGTTGGCCCGGTTGCCCCACGCTTGCAGGCCTCGGTTGGCGAGGAAGGCCTTGTTGTCCTCCAGCTCCAGCCACAGCTGCGCTCCCAGATCCCAGCACCCGGTGTTGGTCGAGGCCGGCGTGCCCACAGTCTTGTCGGAGCACGTGTCGTGCACGATGTTGGACCTGCCCTCGGTGTACCGCAGCGTCGTCTTGGTGCTGTCGGTGTAGGTCATCTCGCCGCCGAAGTAGAAGGCCCCGGCCGACGCCCACCAGAAGCCCGTCGAGTGCGCCGTGTTGCCGCGGAAGGGCGTCTTGAAGGGTCGGTTGGCGGGGTTGAAGTTGTTGACGTCCTTGAAGTTGCCCGTGGGTCCGGGCAGGCTGGGGAAGGAGAAGCCGGTCCATCCGCCGCTGGCCGCGTTGCCCTCGATCGTGTTGTACATGTTGGTCACGTAGAAGGGCGCCGCCGACATGTCGGCCGGGATGATGAGCGACGAGCTGTTGGTGTAGTAGCCGAGGTACTGGCCCCACCAGCCGTTGCCGCTGCGGCCCAGCGACGGGTCCTGCATGTTGCCCAGGATGTGGACGTGCGCGGCCAGGTTGTGCTGGACCGTGTTGTTCTCCTCGACGCCGTCCTCGGAGAGGTAGAAGCAGTTGCCGATGGCGTTGTAGGCCGTGTTCTGGGCCAACAGCACGCCGTGCGTCCCGTGGATGGTGTAGCAGCGGAAGAACGAGTTGTGCACGGAGCAGTCGGTGGCGTAGTTGACGCTCGAGTTGGTGGTGCTGATCATGTGCCAGTGGAGCGGGTAGCGGCCCAGCACGTTGGTCTGGCCCATGCGATAGAGCTCCACGCCCGAGAATCGGCCGCGCGCGCCCGCGCCCATGACCTGGACGTGGCCGCCGAAGCCGGTGAGGTACTTGTCGTTGCACGGGTAGGTGGAGCCCGTGCGCCGACGGGGTCGGTGCACGTGGCGTTGGCCGTGTCGGTGGGCTCCGACGATGCGTCGCCCTGGATGACGATGTTGCGCGAGAGCAGGCCCACCTCGGCCTGGTACTCGCGACCGCCGTAGTGCTTGTAGGCCAGCGGTGAGTCGAGCTCGATGGCGGCCACGGTGGCGTCGAGGCTGGTCTTCCACACCTTGACGATCTTCCTGACCTCGTTCCTGTGCCAGTCGCGCGAGTCCTTGAGCTCGGTCGTCGTGACGAACACCGACTGGCCGGGCTGCCAGTTGACCATGTCCTGAATGAAGAGGTACTTGTCGCCGCCTCGGCCGTCATGGCCAGACGCGACCAGGTCGGGAAGTACTGCATGCCGTGAATGTCGATCCGGCCGGTCACGGCGATGCCCTTGACCTGCGACGCGGCAGGGAGGGCCTGCGCCCCGCGCGAGCCGTACGAGGGTGGATGGTGACCTTGTTCGCGCAGGCGACAGGTCGGCGAGCCGATGAGGAGCGACCCCAGCACGTTGAACCCGCGCGCCGAGACGCTGATCTTGGCGTCGCCGAAAATCAACTCCGAACCGGCAGGAACGGTGATGGTGCCGAAGACGAAGGACGCGTTGATCGAGCACGACGACACCAGCACCTTGGTCGCTGCTGGGATGTTCACGTTGGCCCCGTTGGCCGGGACCGACCCTCCCCAGGTGGTTGGATTGTGCCAATCCTTGAGGCCCGATTGCAGGTGTGGACAGTCGACAGCCGGTGGGCTGGCCGCTGGTGTGACCTTGGCCGGGCGTACTTGGAGTACTTGGCCACCTCGCTCCAGTGGCCCGTGGTCAAGGCGCGGCCCGAGGGGACGAGAGTGGCCGAGAGGGTGTCCGT
>LQHA01000423.1:0-11005 GCA_001567625.1 Acanthamoeba polyphaga | reverse complement strand
GCACGCTCGCGAACCCCTCCGCCAGCTGGTGACACGGATCCGCGGGGGGCGGAGTGGTCAGCGAGAGGCCCCATGGGGCCTGCCCCGGCAGAACGGTGATGATGGGGGGCCGGTACGAGGCTGCGCAGGGTGGGTCGAGTGAAGAGCTGCAGGCTGCCGCTACGGCCGCCGGCCGCCACGTGGGAGTCAGGTGGAGGCTGCTGCTGAGACAGCACCGCTGCGCTGCCCGGTGGCGGCACCGAGGCCAGCGTGAGGCCCTCCTGCAAGTGTGGCCAGCAGCACTGAGATGAGAAAACGAACAACGCAAAAGCAAAGCAAAGCAGAGGAGAGGAGGGGAGGTGCCATGGGTTCGGGCCGCGAAGGAACATTGAGCGTGGGCGAATCCTCCACCATGATGTAGGTCCTGCAACAGGTTTTGAAATTTATCAATTACCTTCTCATGTCATGGTGGAGATTGAAAGGGTGAGATTTGGCAAGCGTACCGTGAGCCCTCGGCCCCGCTCATTACGCCGTGCGGCCTCTTCATCTTTGCTGGCTGTTTGATTTCTCTTTTTCCTTTCTTTTCTCGCCTTTTCCTGCACGTCGGTGGGTTGGCGCACGAGCATTCGTAAGCCAAAACCAACAAGGCCTTGCCGGGGGAGCCGGCACAAGGGTCGCACAAGATGCAGCGGCTCGTGGGCTCTGTGCTCAACGGCTACATGGGCTCCTTCGTCAAGAACTACTCCTCCGACAACTTTCAAGATTGGCAGCTTAAAAACCTGGGTACACAAATTCCCCATAAATTGAGAAAGTGCTTCCTCCGGGTTGCATCACCAATCGAGCTCCTTCTACTTCATGTTGTATCCGCCTCCATCATCAATGCAATATTTATTAAGATTATTCTTATTACAAAATAATACATATAATAATAAGAAACACTAATAAATGACACTTTTATTATTATTATTTCTGAATTATATCACCCTCGCCACAGAGTTCAAGGAGGAGGTCATCCAGGAGCTCCTGCACGTGCCGCCCAACCTCGAGGTGCGGCAGGTCCGCTGTTCCCGCCTCGCCGTCTCGGTACGTGCTGCCTCGGCCCCACGCTCTTCTGTTCTCTTCACCAACCCAGGTCCCGAATGAGGAGCTTGCGGAGGTGCCATGGCGCTGACGTCTCTCTTTCTCTCTGTGTGTCGTGTCGTGTCGTGAGTGTTCTTTTTGTCGCAGGTGCCATGGTCGGCGCTGCGCACCAAGCCCGTGACGTTCCTGCTCGGCCGGATCGACATCATCCTCTCCGAGCCCGCCGTCATCCGCGCGCAGGACTCGGTCCCGCCTTCCACCCAACCGTACGCGCACACCCACCCCATCGACTTCCTCTTGCTTCCTCTCTCGACGGAGGAACCACTTCCTCTTTCCTGCGGGGGAGGGACTCACGCATCCGCGTTGTGTACAGCAAGGAGACCAGTCGAGGCTTTGCGGCCAAGCTGATCGAGGGGATCAAGCTCGAGATCGAGGAGCTCCACTTCACCATACAGACCCTGGGCCCGCAGAAGGTCTGCCCGCCCGCCACTCAATGCTCACCACGCCGTGTGACGCATGAAGCTGATTCGGCGTTTGTGCATTGCAGGACAAGGGAATCGGCCATTGGACGCCGCCGGCACTCCGCTTGGACGTCCACCACATCACCATTCAGTCCACCAACGCCCAGTGGGAGGTTCGCAATTATTATTATTATTATTATCGTTATTCTTATTATTGTTAGATTATTATTTTCACTGGTATGCGCTGAGCCGCAGGAGCGGGGTGGGCATTGACTGAGAGAGATGGGCAAACCCGGATTGTGATCCGCAGGTGGTGGACGACCTGACAGACACGATGGCCGTCAACGATCGGCACGAGGTCATCCTCTACAAGAAAATGACGCTGGGCAGCGTCGCCCTGGCCCTGCTCCGGCACGAGAAGCCCGACCTCGTGCTCATCCAGAACACCCCCATCGAGTCGCACGTACGTGTGTCCTCCCCACCTTTGAATGTTGTTGGTTGTTGGTTGGTTGTCGCCGAATGGTGTTGAATGTTGAGTGTACTCCATGCAGTCGTTGCACTCAACTTGTACGCTTCATCTTTCTCTCTCTCTCTCTCTTGCAGGTGAAGCAAAAGAAGGACGCGACCACGGGCGATCTACTGTGCTTCCAAGTGGACCTCAACGTGGAGCAGCTTCTCCTGTCCCTCAACGCCGACCAGTACCAGCTCTGCAGGTGCGCGCGCCGTCCTGGCCTCTGGTCTTGCGGGCTTTCTGGCCTTTACTGCTGCCTCTCTCTCTCTCTCTCTCTGGAAGCCGTACTGACTGCCGGGGCGACGTACGCACAACAGATCACTGCTGGAGGGCATCCTGTCGTGCTTCGCCCGCCAGACACCCCCCAACGCACAGGGACTCCCCTCGAACGAACTGGACAGGTGCGCTCACTCCTTCCCCCCCCCCCCGCCCCAGTGGCAGCGTCATAACTTGACCCCGCCATCATCTCTGAATGCAGCCAAGAGGGCGAGGAGCCGGCACAAGAGGTGGTGGAGGGGGATGAGGAAGGCCAGGATGACGGCGAGGAGGCGGAGGAGGCGGCCCCGACTATGTGGTCCCGCTTCACGAGCATGCTGTGGCGCGCCCAGCACGACCCGCACGACGGCGACGACGATGGGTACCGCGAAAACGAGGACAACGACGAAGACGAGGACTCCGACTACGAGGACGTGGTGCCGGCCATTCCCGGCGGCGATCGAACCGAAGACGCGACGAGAGCCTAAGCGAGTCGGTCGCGTGGGACATCGAGTACCGCAACGCCAACGGCGGTCGCTCGGCACCGCCGACCCCCAAGCAGCCGCACCGGTCAACCGCCCCCACGGAGGCGTCCGACGAGCAAAAGGCAGACGAGGGCGGCAACGAGGCGGCGCCAGAGGGCCTGTCGCCCTCTGCCAAAGAACCCGATCAGGCGGCGACGGCGACCGAGTCCCCCTACTCCGATGAGGTGCTCAACCTTCTTTCTTGCTCTTTCTATTTGCGTGTGTCGTGTCGTGTCGTGTCAGTGAACAAGGCAGTGTGGCTAATCGAGTTGTGTCGTCGATGCCGGGGACGTCAGGACGCCGAGTGGGTGGACCCCTTCGACGAGTCCTACCTCAAGTCGTCGGACCCGGGGCAGGACATCAACAAGATCTCGTACAACCTGTTCGTGGGGCGGGGCGAGGTGGACATCATGGAGATCGTGCTGGGCGCTCCGTCGGGTCTGGCGCGCATCCAGTTCGAGAACTTTGCGGCGAGCTTCATTCCCGACGCCGTCAGCAGCCGGCTCAACGAGGCCGGCGAGGAGGTGGAGATCCACCAGACCGAGATCCAGGTCGTGGTGGACCGCTTCTCGCTGGCCGAGCTGCAGCCTTCGCGCCTGAAGCACCCCGCCTACACCACCCTCCTCTCCAAGGACACGCCCACCCTCTCCACCAGCACCACCACCGCCACCTCATCCGCCACCTTAACCACCACCAACGACGACGCCGGCAAGGAGGAGGACCTCACGGCGCGCCCTATATGCGGCTCAAGTACATCCAGCACCAGGAGCCGCGCAAGACGCGGCAGAACTCGGTCTACTACTCGACCAAGGAGGTCAATCTGCAGTTCAACGGCGTGCGGCTCGTGTTCGACCGCGACGTGTGGAAGCGCCTGCAGAGCTTCTTCACCGAGGGCCCGCGGGCCAAGCTGCTCGAGAAGGCCGTCGAGGAGGGCCTGGACGCCGTGGTCGAGTCCATGCTCTACGACTATGTCAAGTTCAAGGTCGAGGCCGTCGGCTGCTCCGTCGTGCTCCCGCCCTTTGCCGGCCACAAGGGCCCGCACCACATCGCCTCCATCGTCCTCCTCATCCACGCCGACCGGTATATCTCACAGCCAACCCCTTTCTTTTTCTTTTCTTTTCTTTTCTCACCGTAGCCGTGGCTTTGCTTTCCCCCCGGGGGGTACCAGGCTGGTGTTTGCCAGCTGCGATCCGGAGACCGAGCGCCCGGCGGCATTCGCCGGGCCGTTCTTCCGCCCCTCGTCCGAGGCCGAGAGGAGGAGTTTCCGGCCCACCCGCGCGACTTCACGTCATCCTACATGCGCAGCGACCACTCCACCATCATCTCCCACGTCTTCCAGGTAATCAATCACTCATTACGACGACTATGCCACGCAACCACTCCTCTCTCTCTCTCTCTTTGTGTGCGTGCGTGCGTGCGTGTGCGTGGCCTCATTTCAAACATTCCTCGCCACGCGATTGCAGGCCAAGTTGACGAAGGCCCGATGCGAGACGCTGCCGCACCCGAGTGCGGATCCGCAGGTGGTGCTGGAGCCGCTGGACATCCACGCGGTGGTCTTCTTCCACGAGTTCCGGGAGCTCACGCTGCTCAAGCCCCAGCTGGAGTTCTACCTCCAGTTCAGCGAGGTGCGGGGCCAGATCAACAAGAACCACTACCTCTACCTCCTCGACGTGCTCGACGAGCGCCTCGCCTGGTACGCACGCATCACATGTGCGCACGTTGTTTCGTCGGTTGGTTGGTTGGTCATCAACTGGTTGACTGGTTGACTTGGATTGACTGACGATCGGGGTTTGTTAACAACGGCAGGTCGCGCGCGGCCATTGCCGAGCAGACGGAGCAGCAGGCCGAGCAGGTGATGCAGCGAATCATCGAGGCCGCCATGAGCGGCGTCGCACACATGGCTGCCGACCTCACCGGCGTTGAGCGGGAAACCCTCGCCGCGGCCCCAGTAGACGAGAGCCCGCCCATTCTGTACGACACACACGCACACACACACACCACACACACACACCACACACACACACACACACACACACCACACACACACACACACACACACACGGCACACGGCACACGGCACACGCACGGCCTCTTTTCTCACGATGAGAGTTTGGTTGGTTGGTGGGCGTTCAGGTTCATGGCGATGCTGCGGATGGCGCGCGGGCAGCTGAGCTTCGACACGGAGAGCGGCACTCTCGCGCGAATCGAGTTCGAGCCGATGGAGCTGGTGTTCGAGAACCACTGCACGCGCAACATCGTCAAGGCCAACCTCAACCACCTCCGCGTGTACTGCCCGCAGCACTACGGGTCGCCCTTCTTCACCCTCTTCTGCCCGCTCGAGGCCAGCGACTTTGCCGACGTGGTGAGCCACGACGCCACCCCGCGCCGCGGCCAGCGCCCCAACGCCCAGGTGCGGTGGGAGAAGCAGCACCCCGCCGAACACCCCGTACGCGCCCCCCCCCCATTCTTGGCATTCCAAGTTGCGTGTGAAATGCGCGTGGTAGAGTTTATTTCAACTCATCCGCCATACGTTGTTGTTGTTGCTGCTGTTCGCTTTGCAGGGCGCCGACCCGGGTCCGCAGGACGCGGCGACGATGAAGGCCGACAAGAAGATCTGGATCGCGTTGAACGACCAGCAGGTGGGCCTCATCATGACCACCCTCGCCCGCATCCAGCTCTTCTTCTCCTCGTCCGACGAGGAGTACCAGGGCCCCGAGTCCCAGGTGCGGCCACGTTTCTCCCCCCCCCCCCTTTTTTTTGTAACAATGAATTGCTGACAACGTGGTTCGGCGGATCGCGGCGGTTGCACCAACAGGAACGGTTCAACGAGTCGGTCAAGTCATTCGTGTCCGACCAGGTGCGGACCTTCCGCTCCGACTGGCAACTCACCATCAAGGACTCCGTGGCCCTCCTCGTCGAGACCCCCGGTACCCCCCCCCACATATGCTCCCGCGCGCCTGGCGTGTGCCTTGTGCATCGTGTCGTGTGTGTGTGTAATGTGACTCATGCCCGCCGACCTCCCAACCTAGACACGCCCGAGTGTCTGCCGCTGGCCGTGGAGACGTTGCTGTTCAAGGCGCGGGGCAAGCCGGAGAAGCAGACCATCGACATCGCCGGCAACGTCGCCCTCTACTCCTACATGTCCGAGCAGTCCCCGACCTCCCAGCACCACCAGCAGCCGCAGCAGGTACACACCCACGACGCGCACAAGATATGCGAAGTCGTTCCCTCACGCACACGCGCGTGTGCACATCAGTCGACGGGCGACGGGAGCGCGAGGCACGAGGAGGCGCAGGGCGAGGACAACGAGCAGCAGGCGGGGCCATCAGGCGGAAGGGCCTCGCTCAAGGCGAGCACGAGCAAGGGCAAGCAGCACCAGCACCAGCAGCACCAGCAGCAGCGTCGCGGTCTCAACCACAGCCGATCCAACACGCGCTTTGTCAAGGAGCCCCTCTGCTCCTACACCGCCATCGAGGTACGACAACACGCCCACCTATCCTACTGTTCGTCTCTTCGAGCTCGTGGCTGTGCGTGTTCTCGTGTGTTCTTGGTATTTCTTGTTCTCACGTGGCGGCGGCGGCGGCGGCGGCGGCGGTGCAGGCGTCGTATATTCGAAGGCGCGTGGGTGGTTCGGATGAGTGGGCCGACAGCATCTACCTGGTCGTGCGCGATTGGGAGGTGCGCATGGTGCGGCCGCAGTTCATCATGCTCCTCAACATCATCGACAACCAGCTGGCCGACATCCACGACATCAGCAAACTCATCGTACGCAATGCACCTTCCCCCGCCCATCACCATCACCACCACCCCCGCACACCGCCGGCCTGGGCACATCGATTCGGTGCGCTGCTCACTCAGGCCGACAACACACACGCGTGCGTGCGTGCAGCAAAAGGAGCAGGAGGTGCTGCTGGCGCTCGGGGAGAAGGGCACGCCCCAGGTGCCCTTCGGAGCGGGAAGCTTGTCGCAGTCGCAGTCCTCGTCCCTGTCGGCACCGCCGCCGACCAAGAAGGTGGACTACTCGCAGCCCTCGTTCTCCTTCAACGTCACCGTCACCCGCCTCCGCTGGATCCTCAAGGAGGTGCGCACACGACACGACACGACACGACACGACACCACACACGACCAACGACACGACACCTTGAGTGCGCATGGTCGTGGCGTGGTGCCTGACGTCCCGCTCGGGTGCAGTGGGAGGGCGCGTCGGAGGTGTGGCAGGAGTTCGGTTCGATCGACTTCCAGGACCTGGTCTACAAGACCGAGACGTGGCCCCACCTCTCCTCGTCGGCCCTCTCTGTCCGCTCGTTCGTCGTCAAGGACCTCCGCCCCTCGGCCGACCAGGCCGCACTCCCCTTCCGGTACCCCCCTCCCTTCTCTCTTTTCTCTCTATTCTCGCCTGTCCGCTGCTGCACGCCTCGACTGATCACACGACCACACACACACACACACGTCGTCTCTTTCACGCAGGACCATCATTCGTCCGCGCAAGCCCACGCGGACCTTCTCCGAGGACGGCCTTGCGACTGAGTTCGCCCAGCCCAACCTCGCCGGTACGCCCCCCCCCCCAACCTCTATTTATTAAGCCCTCAATTTGGCATTGTTGCTGTTGCTGTTGTTGCTGTTGTTGGCGTTCGTGCGTCGTTGGTCGTGTCGTGTGTGGCCGTGCATCTGATCGCGTACTGTGCTGCAGAGGATGAGGACGGGCACAGCCGGCGGACGAGGCGAACATGTTCGTGCTCTCGTGGGACCGCTTCAACCCGGCCGGGGTAGACCCCACCGGTCCCGAGGTCAAGATCGCGTGGCGCGTCCGGTGGATGGTCGACGTCCAGCGGCTCCTCGTCGTCTACGTGCCCGACGTACGCGCCCCCTCGACAACACCCCATCCATCCCCGCAGTGCTCTCACACGCCACTTCCCTCTATCGTGTGTGTGCGTGTGCGGTGGCACGTGTGTATGTGCGTGCGTGCGTGCGTGTGTGTGTCATGCCGCAGTTGCTGCCCTCCTTCACGGAGTTCTTCAGCCTGCTCGAGTCGCAGAAGAATCTGCGGCGCACCTACCTCGACATGCAGACCGACCTGCAGCACATCATCGAGGAGAACGCGCCCCATGTGCCCGGTACGTCCACCATTCGCATTCGACCACCGCCACCTCGAGCGCCCACCCTCACCAGAGCTCCCCTCCTCCACCCCCCAAATCTGCGCTCCGTGTGTGCGGCGGGTCGGTTGGTGGCGTTGGTGGCCATGGACTACAGCGGGCGAAGGTGAGGAGGAGGAGGAGGCCGCCGGATACGACACTGCGGACGAGGCGGAAGACGACGCGTCGGTCGCGGCCCCCGCGCGGCCCCCGCCCCGCATGAGCAACTCCACCGCCTCCCTCCCCTCCGAGGTGCGTAACACAAATGTGTATGCAGGCATTCCTCTGCATTCCATACATACTCATGGCCGACACGTTGGTGGCTGGTGGCTAATGGTGGCTGGTGGGGCAGGGAGGGGAGGAGGACAGCCTGGGGGTGATGTTCAAGGTGGTGCTCAAGGACTGGGCGATCCTCCTGCCCGAACGCTTCACCGAATCGCTCACGTCGGTGCTGGAGCTGTCCGTCGACACGCTCTTCATCTCCAACGACAACGAGTCCATCTACAGCTCCCGCCTCCGCCGCACCGACGCCATGCTCTCCGGCTGCAGGTGCGCCCTCTGTCGGTCTGCTGATAGGCCTCCGTGTCGCGTGTGTTGTATATCTAATGTCGCGTCGTGTGTGTCGTGTGTGCTGACCTGTGTGTGTGTCGTGTCGTGTCGTGTGTCGTGTGTCATGCAGGGTGCTGCTGCAGACGCTGGACACGGAGGAGGGGGTGGTGCTGCAGACGGTGCCCATCGTGCAGCCGGTGTCGGTGCAGGCCACGGTGCGTTCCAAGCGGCACGCGACGTCGGGCCACCCCTACACGCACGTGCAGTGCAACGTGGACACGGTGCGGGCGTTCATGTCCATCACCAAGTACCAGACCACGGCCAACATCCTCCTCTCGGCCCTGGCCTCCTTCCTCAACCCCGCTGACGCGGCGGCCACCGGGCCTTCCGCCGCCGGCGCCGGCGTCCCCGAGAACGGCGCGGCGCTGACGCCCTCGCCGCCGCAAGCCGGGGCGGCGGAGCGATTCGTGGAGATCTCCCTGCAGCACCTCGACGTCACCATCGTGTCCGACTACATCGAGGAGCTCGAGCTCTTCTTCATCTACATGAAGGTAGCGCCTTCTTTTCCCTTTCTTTCTTTTTTCCCTTTCCTTTCCGACCACCCGCTGGGTGGCGAGCAAGGAGCAACAATTGAGCTTCGTTCGTTGACACACGTACGGACCACCCTATGGGCACTTGCAGAACATCGACGGGCAGCTGAACATGTGCGGCGACCGCCTCAACCTGACGGCCAGCATGCGGTTCGAGGCCCTCGTGAACAACCTCGTGTTCCGCATCCCGGAGACCTTCATCAAGCCCACCCACCTCGCCTTCACCGTCACCAAGTACGTGCCGCGGAACCACTTGCCACCACCACCACCACCACCCGCTTCGCTGGCATGGCTGACCACCCGCTTCTTCGTTCTTCTTCGTTCTTCGTTTTCATTCGGTTGCCCATATATAGGGGTGGACCCAACGACCTGGACGAAGAGGGCGACGGGTCGGCGGTGGCGGCGGCGGACTCGCTGGACATCCACGCGGTGGTGCTGGACCAGCTGCACGTGCAGGTCACCAGCGAGCTCGTGCGGCACATCACCGAAATTTACGAACTCTTCCTCGAGACGCAGGCCGCCGCCGCTCCGCCGCCCGCCTCCCTCGCCAGCAACAAGGCCGACGGCGACGGCGACCAAATCACCACCTCCACCACCTCCTCCTCCTCCTCATCGTCCTCGTCGTCGTCGGTGCTTACCATCAGCGACCTCATGGACCTCGCCCCCGTACACGCTACCCCCCCCCCATTTGAACGCACCCGATTGGCGGTTGCTAACTTGACAGCTAGTTATTGGGTGGGGGGGGGGGGGTGAATGCCTGGAATAGGGAGGGGCGGAGGATGCGGCAGCTGGCGGCGTCGACCGGTGGCCTGAACCAGCCCGGGCCACAGCAGCAGCAGCAGCAGCCAGGCGGGAACGTGGACGACGAGATCCGGGAGGCCATCCGGCGGAACGAGGAGAGCGGGGCGGCGGGGGCGCCCATGGCGGCGCGTCGCGGACCTGCGGTCGCACTTTCAGTACATCCTGCGCAACCTCACGGAGACGAGCATCGCGTACGTGCAGACCCAGACGGCCGACGCCCCGCGCGCTGGAGAGCGGCCAGGAGGTCTCCTTCTCCTTCTCCAACCCCTACCAGCCCAAGCTCCTCGAAATCGCCCTCGAAGGATGGAGCCGCACCGCACCCTTCCCCATCGACGCACCCCGGTACACACGACACGCACGACACGCATGGCACGACACACATGGCACAACACACACACACACACACAGCCTTACGCGCACACGGTGGTGAAAGGCTGGGGACTAACCCGCGGGGGATTGGGGTTGTCGGGTGATGTGGGCAGGCGCGGCGGTGGTGCCCATCTACTCGTTCCTGCCGGGCAGCGCCGACGTGGACCAAATGGCCGACGCCCTCGGCTCCTCGTCAGAGGTACGGCGTGCCGAGCCCCCCCCCCCCCATACGCGCGCAGTTGGGTGGCACATATATGAACCGGGACGCGTTTTCTTTGGTGCGTTTGGTGGTGGTGCACGTCGCGGGCGTGTGTGTAGGGCGCGGGTGCGAAGGGCGGGCGGCGGCGTAGCCAGCGGGGCGTGCTGTCGGGGTTGCCGTCGGGCTTCCGCGGTACCATCATCCGGATGGGCAAGCGGGTGGGCGAGGTGACGGTGGCGCCGTTCGGTGCGATGCTGGCCTACGCCAAGGACGGCGGCGTCGGGGACGACGTGGGCCACCGGTTCGAGCGGAACGTGATCATCGCGGTGCGGCAGGTGGGCCTCAAGCGGTACGTGGAGTTCATGTCGTCGCACATCATCCTCAACAAGACCGACGAGACCCTCGAGATCGTGCTCGCCGGGGAGGGCTTCTCCGCGCACTACCTGTGCCACCCCGGCCAAGGACGGCGGCGTCGGGGACGACGTGGGCCACCGGTTCGAGCGGAACGTGATCATCGCGGTGCGGCAGGTGGGCCTCAAGCGGTACGTGGAGTTC
>LQHA01000422.1:0-11012 GCA_001567625.1 Acanthamoeba polyphaga | reverse complement strand
CCATCGTTTCGTGAAACAGCATTTGGCAAACTGTTTGGTTTGGTTTGGTGGATGGGGCAGGCTTTGTGTTGGCTGGCGGCGTGGGCTCTGCCGCCGCGTTCTCGCCTGATGGCACGCACCAAGAGACCATCTCCATTCCGCGCAAGGAACAGTTCTGGAAGATGCGGTGTGCATTGATGGTCCTTGTGTGTGTGTGGAGATTACAACAAGTTGACGCGCGGAGCGTGGGCTGCAGGTACAACTCGAACGGGACGCTGATGTTTCTGGCGACGGACAACGGTACACTGGAGCTGTTCCGTCGCGCTCCCGACTGGCACGCACAGCCACCTGCACACCATCGTCCGCCATCAGAACGACATCGAGGACTGCGACATCGCCCCCGACGATTCCTGTACGCGCGCGTGCTTCTCCGCGCAATTGTCATGCGCTCAAGCTCAAGCTCTGGTGCACCTGCTCACGTGTGCGCCACACAGACGTGGTCGCAGCTTCTCGTGACGGCACGGTTGCCTACATCACGCTCAACACTTGATGACGTGGAAGATAGCAGCAACATGACCAGGGCAAGCTGTGAGTGACCGAGCGACACGACAGGTGGAGGCCAAGGTGGCCGCCTTGAGTAGTGGGGTCTTTATTTTTTTTTTCGCTTTTGTTGGCCGTGCATCGCCACCACAGAGGAAGGGTGCGGGACGCGGGGGTTGTTTATTCGACGCTGGCACCAGAGAAGATGAGCTGGTAGGAGAACGGCTCGAAACGGTACCCATCGCCGTGGTAGAACTTGCCCTGGAACTCGATCCTGCGTGCAGCGCGATGGTGATGAGCAGAGTCAGTCAATGTTAAGATCCGCTTTTGTGAGTCACACAGGGTGATGCGTGGTACCAGTGCAGACGGAGAGCGTGCAGGAAGGCGGAGAGAGACTCCATGACCAGGAGCACGCCAAAGGTGGCAGCGGCCCAGACGGCAAAGCCAAGGAGGATGAGGAAGAAGTTGTCCTTCCCCAGGGTGAGGACCAGTACCCTCTCCCAGAACACGGTGGAGAGCTCCGAGTGGGCCAGCGACAAGGCCCACAGGCGCAGGTAGGAGGCAGTGTTGGAGATGGCCCCGAGCACGAACTCGATCGTGTGAATGACCTGGTGAATGAAGACCTCGCTAAAGTCGAACTCCTCCTCCTCCGCTTCGGCCTCACTGGCATCGTCTGCCTCCGCAAGCCTGTGAAGGAAAGAAGACAATCATTGATCAGGATCACCCCCAAGACGATGGAGTCATGAAAGCAGGTACCTCTTGTATCCGCGCTTGTGGTCGCGTCTCAGGAGCAGAGGCTTCGGGAGGAGCATCATGGGGACCGAAACGAGGCAGACGACGATCAAGACCCACTGCAGGTAGAGCTGGCCTGGAAAGATGTCGTCGATGGGCTGGAGCGCCAAGGGCTTGAGGAACATGCTGATCATGAGGTTGAGCAGGTTGGGCGCGTCGGCGGGGGACGAGAACACTCGGGTCCACTTGAAGAAGATGAGGAACGCCATGTAGCCAAAGATGGACTGGGGCATGATGTACATGAACATCAATGTACATGTCAGGACATGAAGGGAGAACTCTAACAACACACCAGGAGCGAGCATGAAAGAAGTACCAGCATGAAGCACAGCTGAGGCACGAACTCGAACCAGATGTTGTAGGGCTTCTTGAAATGGGCTCCGTTGAGTGCCGAGAGGACCAGGCCCAGCACCATGTGGCCCACTCCGAAGATGATGGAGAGCTTCATCTTGATCGAGTTGTAGTAGACCAGCTCGTTCTTGGCTCCCTTCCACGCCGGATCGACGCCGAAGGGGTAGGCGGTGTCGGGGTTGGTCCACTCGGCGAACTGCTCTCCCTCGAAGTACTGCCAGCGCGAGCCGAAGATGTCGAGCGGCACCGAGAAGACCTCGTTGTAGAGAGCGCCACAGTAGATGGCGGCAAGGGCCATGAGAAGCAGCATGTAGCGTCCATCGAAGCAGGTCTGGACCATCTGTGTGCCTCCCCTCGTTAGCACACTACAGCCCTCAGAATGGCAAGGCCCTTGTGGGCACGCACCTCATTGAGTTTCTTCTTGGAGAGACCCTCCTCCCTGGCGCACAGGTACACGGCGAAGATGAACAGCACGACGCCGTGTCCCACGTCGCCAAACATCATCCCGAACAGGAAGGGGAAAGTGGCGATGGTGAACACGCCGGGGTTGACTTCCCTGTAGCGGGCGACGCCAAACGAGTCCACGATGCCCTGGAACGAGCTCGTAAACTTATTCACCTGGAAGTGGGTGGGCGGCTGGCGTAGCAGGCAAGTGTGTTAGTCGGGCAACCCGAGACTGAGCGAGAGATGGGGCTCACCTGCTCGGTGGAGTGAACAACTGTGACGATCGAGGGAACCATAGCGCCGGAGAGCTCGTTGGCGCGCCTGAGGGCGGCCTCGACCTTCTCGATGTCTTTCAGTGGGCACCAGCCCTCTGCTATGAGGCACTGGCGACCGGCGTCGTAGTTGAAGAGGTTCATGATGTGGTAGATGGCCTTCTCCTTGACGACCAGGGTGTTCCAGTCTTTGACGTGGGCGACCACGCCAAGAAGCACAGTCTTCCGCCGACCCATCGACTTCTCGAGCACGACTTCGAGATCATCGAGACGAGACTCGACCTGACGAAGCATCGCCAGCCTCTCCTGGGGGTCGTCGGGGCACGGGTAGAGGTTGGCGCCGAAGGACTCGCAGATTTTTCTGACCTTGGCCTCGGCCCCGCCGCCCATCACAAAGACGATGAAGACGTGCTTGTCCACCAGCTCGTTCTGCAATCAAAGCTCGATAAGGTTAGACTTGTAGCTCTGCACTTCACTCGGGGAGATCGCGCACCGTCTTAGGGTCCTCGATGCTCTGCGTGATGGGGGCGGCACGCATGTATAAGTTGCCGCGGGTGGCGCGCCACACGCACTCGCTCCAGGGTGGCCAGCTTGGCCGTTTCGATTGCGCGGTCGTGTACTCCGAGTCCGCCTGAAGCCGATCCGGAGTTGAATTGCACCTCGGCGTCGTCGTCGTGGTCGGTATCAACATCGTGGGCGCTGTTGTCCGACCGGAAGAATTCGTTGTCCTTCTCCAGCACGAACTTGAGCTCGGTCAGCTCGTTGTAGTTGCGCCTGAGCATGTCTTGATTGCTGTTCAGTTGCAACAGCTCAGACTCGCGCTCTTCCAAGTGAGTCTGGCGGTGATGGTGGGTGTCAGAGGCAAGATCAACGAGAGTTGGCGGTTACGAAAGCAAGAGCAAGCAGGTTCGTACCTCAAGGTCATCGACCCCAGGGGCGAGGGTGCGCCTCCACGAACCTTGAGCTCCGCGCTGTGCAGTCTCTAGCTCCTCCTCCGTGAGATGCTGCTTCACAACCTGATCCTCGAAGAAGCGAAGCTTTTGCTCAAGTTGGTCGAACCTCTTGACCTCGGCCGCAAAAGAGCGCCGGATTGGGCTCATCTCTGGGTTGAGCTAGACAGCAAACAGATCGTCAGGCTGCAGCACAAGATGATCCAAAAGGGGAAAATCAAAAGGGGGCAATGTACATCACGAAACTGGATGACACCGAGTGCGCCAAGTTCGTCCACAGTGTCGTGCGCAGACTCCTGCGACATGAAGAGCTGAACGAGTCGCATCTCCTCAGAGCGAAAGAGCTGTCCCATCCTCTCTCAGTGTTGTACGATGTTCAAACCAGGCTGTGTGTTGTGCTGTGCTGTGGTGGATTACTCTCTTCTTGGCGCTCTCTTTCGGGCAGGGGTCCACCACACCTGATTCTCGACCAATCACTACGGAGCCCAGCCCCTTGGCCCATTGGCGCAAAAATGATTATCCTTTTTCGCCATTTGTGAGCCAATCACCACACTTGAATATTTTTCGGAACATGCACTGGAATGTTGCCAACAACACTCCATTGGGTATTCGTCGACGTAAGAAAAGGTTACAGTAGACTGGTGCACATAGCCACATTCCTCCTATTTTTTTTGGGAGCATTCCAGGTCTGGGCCAATCCAGCAGGACAGTCCCTATCGCGTCTTTTCTAATGTCGACAAGATACCCCAAACCCAGGTAAGTGTGGAGGAGCTGGATCTTGCTGCCACCTTCCTTTCTTGGTCTGTCAGCTTCAGGCACAGAAGAACATGGAGGGCAACACAAACCAAGAGTGGCAAGAAATCTTCCTCGGTGCAGGCGCGTGGCCAGCACCACGCCACGGCCACACGGCAGTAGTGTGCCACAGTTCTGGAGGCCCCGCCCTGTGCACCTACGGCGGATTTGGCGAGGATGGTCGCCCCCTCTACGATCTCTGTCTCTATTACTTCCGTTCGCACCACCCCACCTTTTCTCTTTTCCTAATTTTCATCACCTTGAACGTTGCTAACAGATACTGTGTCACGGCTGGGTGGGAACGAACAGTGAAGGGCGAGTGGCAGGTGGTGAAGAAGGCCAAGGCGGCTCCTGTGGGCCGTCACTCGCACACGGCAGTCGTCTGGCGCGGCTCTATGTTCGTGTTTGGCGGCGCCACGGCCGATCCGAGCGGTGTGCCCTCGGGCCAGCTGCTCAAGTTCAACTTCCGTACCCCTCCCTGCTAGTTCTTGGTGACGGTGACTATGGTGATGGTGATGGCACTGATGATGACGATTACCTGCGTGTTATGGGTGGGCTCATGAACGGGGTGCAGGGAAGGCGGCTTGGTCGGAGGTGAAGGCCAAGGGCGACCATCCGAAGCCTCGCTGGGGACACTCGGCCGTACTTGTCGGTCGGCAACAGCAGCAAAGCACCGCCACCGGCAAGGAGGACGCGAGCATGTGGGTGTTCGGCGGATTCACCACTACAGGAGTCAACAACGACCTCTTCCGCTTCCACTTCCGTAAGCGCCCGCCAGCCCACCGACTGGGGGACACCCAACACGGTTGAGATGATGACAGTGATGGTTGCGTGGTTCAGGCACGAAGACGTGGGAGAGGGTGAGCGCCTCAGGCGATGGCGGCGCAGGTGAGGCACATGCAATCGGCTGTGGTGAGTCCCGATGGGGAGGGCATGGTCGTGGTGGGGGGCTCCAGCGGCTCCGGACCGGTCAATTTCGCCGACGCCTGGATCTTCCACTTCGGTACCGACTGGGCCGCTCTGACACGTAACACGTAACACGCTACACGCAGCGCGAGGAAGTTTGATGGAAGGGTCGCGAGGGGTGCAGGCACGAGGAAGTGGCGCGAGCTGGCGGTGCCGGCCAGTTTCACGGAGAGGTGCGGGCACAGGGCTACGGTCGTTGTGCCAAGCACCGGCAGCAGCGGCGGTGTAATGGTAGTGCATGGTGGTCGAGGTGACAAGGCCGTCGGTCCTCTCGACGACCTGCACCTGTTCCGTTTCGGTATGTGTGTGGTAACCCAACGCCTCCACGTTGATCAGAGCACAACGGACTGTGTTTGTTGGCGCTGCTTGTTGCACAGACGACGAGACGTGGAGCCAAGAGAAATCAGGAACTTCATTAACGTCAGCAATAGAGGGATGGCCTTCGGGCCGCTATTTCCACTCGCTGACGCCGTGGGCCGACCGCCTCTGGGTACGGCGGATTCCTTCTTGTGTCTTATCTCGTCGATTTGATAGTCTAACCAGTGGCGGTGGCTCACCACCAAACCCAGATGTTTGGCGGTCTGGGAGTTGACGTGCGCAACGACGATGGCAAGTCGCGCAACCTGAGCGAACTTCACCACTGCTGCAGTCCGGCAATTGCAGGCAGCGAGGGGGCGGAATACCACCATGATTTTGTCCGACCAGATGCTGAGGACGGTGCTGTAAGCGATGACGACGACAACGACGACAACGACGTGACTGCTGGCGGCAAGGAAGTGGTGAGGAGGAAACGCGCGGTGGACTTCGTCACCGTGCTGCCTGCTGAGATCTCGGTCTACATTCTGTCGTTCCTGCCCATGGCTGAGCTGGGAGCCACTTTGCCTCTTGTGAGCAAGGCTTGGCAAAGGTGCTCTCCTCTGCACTCGCGCACACACGCAACACATGGAACACGCGCGCCACCCACTGGGTGTGTACTCATGCACATGAGCCGCCATCACACAAGAGTCGCGCAGGACGATGCACTCTGGCGCGATGCGGTCTCCGCCTTCTGGCGAGATCTAGCCCATTTCGACAGCAGCAACACCCTGCCACAAACAGCCGGCTGCAAGGCGCAGCTGAAGCAGGCGCTGGAGAGCCCGTTCTATGATACGTGATTGATTTCGTTTTCGTTTGGTGTAGGAACCACTAACGCATTGGCCTAGGCGTGACACTGCACCAGTGCGTCACCAAAGCCCAATTCCCTTCCCTGCCACATTCAAAGGACCGGGGCTGGTCAACACAATGATCATGGGTGCCGGTGAGTAGGCTGCTTCATGCATTCTGTGATCAACAATCGTCTAGGCCCACAGGTGTGTGTGGCTGTGGCAGGTGGGGTGGGCAAGTCGACGTTGACCCGCCTGTTCACCGAGTATAACGACAACCACGGATACTGCCCCACCATTGGTTCGCTTGCCGACAACCTCAGGTTTTTTTTCTGCTAAGTTAACTTGGCCTGACTCTGTGAAACAGAGGAGGAATTTGGTAAGCAGTTTGTGGTCAATGACTACGCCGTCGTCATGGTGCGCGTGTGCTGTGGTTTAGGCTGGCAATATTGCCCTAACCTGTGCCTGCATGTCATGTGCAGCATATCCTGGACCCCCAAGATTCAGAGGGGTTTAAGTGGTTCGGTGAGCAGGTGTGTTGTGTGTAGCCACTTGTGCAGCAGGTTTGGCTGGTGTGCACTTACTCACAACACTACAAACACACAGTGGTTACTCAGAACCACGGCGTTCGTGCTGGTGTACTCTGTTGTTGACCGAGCCAGCTTCGAAGAGAGTACCCACAGATGTGCCCACCTCCACACACACAACTCACTGACCTCTATTCAACAGTTGAGCTTCTGGGGACAAGTATTGAAGGGCAAGGTCACTGAAACCTTCTGCGCCATCCTTGTGGGTGCGGATGAGAGACGTCTGGGTGGCACATTTGACATGCAGGACCAGCATTCTAACACAACTGTGGCAGGCAATAAGAGCGATGTGGACACGCACGAGGTGTCTGACTGGTATGGTAAAATCAGCAAGCGTGAGGTGAAACAGGCTGAGGGCGCAGCGTTGGCACGCAAGCTGAGCATGGAGGCTGGACGTGCAGTGCCTTTCATCGAGACCAGTGCCAAGCTCAACACCAACGTCACCACTGCCTTTGCTGGTATCTCTCTGGACCACGCTGTACACTGATGCCAATCAGAGCTACTTAACATTGTGTGTGGTGTGTGTGTGTGTCGTGTGGCTGTGATCCTAGGGCTGGCACTCATGGAGATGCAGAGACAGGCGAAGAACAGCCAGGCAAGCAAACAGAAGCATGCCAAGTGTTTGCTGTCCTGAGGAATCGGTCAACACAGAAACAGGGCAGGCTTTTGGCATGGCCTGTCATGAGGGAGTCCACCACAAGAGGACCTATTCTACACCATAGAGTTAGATCAGTCTGGGTGCTGATCACAAAAGTATTATTCCCGTTTTCTTTATCCATGCCACTGTTGCTCACTGCTATCTGCTGGTGCCACAACAGAGAAGCTGAAGAGTGAGTTGCGCTCTGATTGAAAGCCAGACATGGCCGCCTCCATGGCAGTGCGCTTCTGCAGATCTGCCACACCCTCAATGCGCACCTGGCGCAGTCGTGGTGAGCACGAGTTGAAGATGGCCGGCAGCTTGTGCGGCTGGAGGTAGGACAGGTCGCTCGGAGCATTAAGCAGGGAACGCGGCGCCAAGACGATGCGCAGCTCCTCAAGCATCCGGCTGCGCGGCAGAACCTTGATGAGCGCCCACGGGCTCTGGCGCTTGGTTGGCACGCCATCTCGTGACGCATCTGCGGCCATCACGTGATATCATAGAAATCAGCAGAAACATAACAGCACGGAGAATAGAATGTAAACTACGTACCAAGGCATACAGAAAGAGTTTGGAGCTGCGGATGGTTCTCTGGTGGTGGTGGGTGGTGGATGAGGTTTTGTGAGTTGTGTGGAAGAAAAAAGGAGTCTGTGACCACATGTAGCCGCACCGATGATCTGCACAAGAACGCCAATGGCCTCAGCCCGCAGGTCGCATCCGATGTCAAGGACACGCAGATGGCGGTTGGTGGCGGCAATGTGGGACAGGGCCTCGTTTAGCAGCTTCCGCGTCAGCTGATCGGCGAAAAACATGAGGTGGTGGTCCGCCCCGTAGCGTCGGATGACCAGCTCCTCGAGGCCTGGGGCTCCCTCGGGGGAAGCGAGCAGGCGGTTGAGCAGCGCACACTGCAGGGGCATGGGCTCGGGGTGGCTCAGGGTGACACTGTGCCTCTTGCCCACTATAGCATCCCGAATCTCACGCAGGCTCGGAGTGCTGTGGGCCAAGCGGCCGGTCAGTCAACCGTTACACACGACACGCACGACACACACGACACACACGACACGACACGACACACACGACACACGACACGCAAGTTCTTTGTGGGGTACCTGCGAGTTGGAGAGGCCGATTGGCCGAACTCGCGGAGGAATGAGGAGAGCTGAGGGTAGATGATGGTCTCGACCGGAGGGCTGCGGGGTGCACGCATAGCCGACCAGCGAGCCGCGCCGGACCCGCCAAATCTCTGAATGTGTCCCTGCGTGATCGATCGCGCAGAGAACAAAGAACGAAGCACCATTTCGAAAAGACGAACAAAAAAGAACGAAGGTCAGCGTTGCGAGGAGGAAGGGGGCGAAAAGAGGGGGAACCCTCAAAGAAGCCGAGGGATCTTCGTTGGTTGTAGCAGACGAGTTTCCCAGCAACATAGTTGCTGTACTGGATGTAGCAGCCGTCCATCGTAGCTTGGAATTCATCATCGGTAAAGCTGAACACAAACGCGCTCGCGTCCATCCGGTAGAACTGTAGACGAACGGTGTCAACATGTGCCGTGTGTGCCGTGTGACGTGTGTCGTGTGCCGTGTGTGTGTGTGTGTGTGTCGTGTGTGTCGTGTGTTGGTGCGTGCCGTGTGTGTGTGGTGTGACGTACCAAGTCATGCTCAAGTCGATATCTCTGCTTCCAGGTCATCTCTCCGCCCTCCTCCAGGTGAGCCGGGGGCACCCAGGCCCCAAAGTCTCGGACATAGAGCGCGCGCCACAGCTCGGCCTCGTTGGCCACTACGCACGCCCTCCTGCACGACTGTTGCAGCGACCAAAAACCAGGCGGCCACCGGTACCTGAATCAGCGCAGTTGCATGTCGTGTCGCGCCGTGTGCCTTGAGTCGTGCCGGGTGCGTGCGTGTGCGTGCGTGTGCGTCATGTGCGCGTTCGGCCAAGCAATGATACCTGGACAAGGCTACACAGCGCGGCCGCAGGGAGGTGCTGGAAGATGGCCAGCAGCAGTTCGTCGGCCAACGACAGCAGCGGGCTGGCAACCTGCGGCATCGGCTCAGAGTCCCTCAGCGCGGCCATCTCGCCTCTGTCCTCCTGTGCACCACCACACACCGCACACACCGCACACACCGCACACACCACACACACCCCACTCTTCATTCAGCCGATACGACACACCAGCGAATGGACCGCATGCACAACAATGGCGCGTACGACGTAGGGCAGCAGCGCGATGTACTCGGTGGGCCACACGCTCAGGAGCTCGTTGAGCGAGGCCCGCCTGACGTCGGGGAACTCGACGAAGAAGTACTCCTGCTCGCCGGTGGCTGGTGCCGGTGCCGGCGCACCCGCGAGCTCATCGTCGTCATCATCTTCGATCACGTCGTTGGCCTCTTCATCGCCTCCTCCTTCGGCGAGCCAGCACCCGAACCCCTCGTAGGTGGGCTCGGCTCTGGGCTCGACCCGCACCCGGCGGTGGAGCACTTGGCTGCCGGCCGATGGTGGGGCGGAACCGACCACGACGGACACGGCGAGTTGGGCCTTGGTCGACGTGTACCGCACCAGGAAGGTGCCGCAGGGCCGCCCCGCCAGAATTCGCTCCGCCTCCTCTCTGTCCCCGAGCGAGGCAATGTTGATTAAAATAAATAAAAAAACAAAAATATTGGACAGGTTATAAAATAGATATAGATATAGATATAGATATATATTCGACTTGAAAACAGTACCCCGGAACAGCGTGGAAACAAGCTTCTAGGTTCTCGTTGCTCACTCCGTGTGCTGCCAGCTCCATGCGCAGAAATTAGATATCAATAAATTACAAAAAAATGGTAAAAAAAGGAAAAAAGATAATTTTTTTATTGGTTGGCCTATCTCGGTACTCGAGAAAAACGCCTACTGCTGCTACTTCGCCAGGGTGTCATTCCAGCCGGTGTAGCTGAGCACAAGGGGGAAGTACATCATCGTGCACTCTGAACCGAGAGGAGACCCAGGGCAGGGAAGCTTCTTTGCGTCCTCTCGGCTGAGGGACATCGAGAGCGTCTCCGACTTCTCCACGATCGCAGTTCCCTGCGCGCCGTTCTCTGCATTGTGGAAGATCGCCAGAGAGAAGCCGGGCTTCTTGGGCGGACGGTAGGCAATGTTCACTGCGCGCGGTTGAGGAGGGGCCATCAGATCAGAGACTTTGGGGAGGTGGAGCACAAGGAAAAGGGAACAAGACTTGTACCACTCCAGTTGCCTGTGTTCTTCACGTTGAAGAGGACGTAGCTGGCGACGCCATCAACCAAGGTCAGGCTCGGCTTGGTCAAGAAGGTGACCTCTCCCTCCACCTGGAAAAGCTGTCGAGACACAAAGAGTGAGATCGCGAGATATTGTGAGTTCAACTTTTGAAAAGGGGGGCGGGTACACTCAGAGGCCACTGGAACCGCAGCATGAAGTCGAGACACTCGGTGGAGCTCACCAAACTGCCGCACTCCAGATATTGTGAGTTCAACTTTTGAAAAGGGGGGCGGGTACACTCAGAGGCCACTGGAACCGCAGCATGAAGTCGAGACACTCGGTGGAGCTCACCAAAC
>LQHA01000421.1:0-11029 GCA_001567625.1 Acanthamoeba polyphaga | reverse complement strand
CCTGAGATTGCGCCCATGCATGAGACCACGCCCACGCACGAGACCACGCCTGCACCAGCAAGGAATAAGGTATTACTCTACCATATGTGTATGGGTGTCTGTGCCTCTAACAGCTGCTTTTACAGGGTGGGCGGAACCCACAAGCACCCAGGTTTGAGTCTGAGGAGACTAGAAGTCTACATTGTATCTCCATGGAGCATGGCTTCACTCATGCTGGACGAAATGCTATCATCACCATGATTCACACACCAGGCTTCATGCCAGAATGAATGGCGCCCAGTGCCAAGATTGCAGATGTTGTGGCGGAGGTGCGTGCCCGTGATCCCATTCTAGAGCTACGTAGCTAACAGCTACGCTTTCCACAGACAATGTACCCTTCTCTGCAGGTGCACAAACACAAACTCTTAAGTGGCATTGTGGTCCACTTCTACAATGCAATAGACGTTCTCAAAGATTACTTCAAGCGTGTGCCCTCCCTTGACAGTCTTCATTTCAACTACCAAAACAGCTCCATGTTTGGGCACCTATGCAACACAGATCGCTGGAGAGAGATGGAGAGGTTCGTGTGCTGTCCTACTGCTGCATGACCCTTTCTTACCACTTGTTTGTTGTAGCTACATGTTGCAGGCAGCTGCAGACGCTGGCAGGGATCTCAGTGATTGCCTTCTCCTTGCCCCCCTCTTCTATAGTGATGTGTTTGAGCTGCACCGTTCGCGACAGGAGCAAGCTGATGGGATCTATATGTGCCTTGGCAACAAGCACGTTGATGACCTGTCGAGATCTGCAGGGAAGCTCCTTCTCTGCCTGGTGCCTGAAGGGGCCGACCTTCTTGAGGTCATCACGCACGTCGTTGTTTGGCCAATGAGGCAGTTGGAATGTGGGACCCCGATCAAGTTTGCGGCTGCGGACCGCTTGTTCTGGTGCTACGGCTCAGTCTTCTCGTTCCTGGGTGACCATCCTCTGCAAGCATTAGTAGCAGGTACCGTTCCAGCCCTTCACTGTTTATTCAACAAATGCTCATCTCTTTCTTTGTTGTGTGGCAGGAAAGGTGTGGCAGGTACGCGTGCGTTCTACTGCTGCCGCTACTGCCACACCCATCGAATGTTTTTCTTCGTCACCAAGTGGCCACACGTCTACCACACGATCACCGTTGAACAACCACCTCTACGCGGCAACTACGACACGGTCTACGCGAAGCATGCCGAGATACTGGCGAGCTTGGCCATCCACCCATATGGGAGGGGTCCGACAGAGGACCTCCAGGCGCAGGGCTGGGGCAAGGCTCTGAGCCCATTCTGGGAGCTGCGGTGGATGCGCAACCACCTGTACAACTGCTTCGGGATGTGTTACCTCCATTGCCACAGCCTCGGCCTTGCAAAGGTACGGCCTTCTCCACCCTCCTCCTTAACCTTGTTTCTCTGTTTTCACGCCGCGTTGTCCTTATGGTTGTGCAGACGCATTTGCTTTACACCGCTCTCAAGTTTGGCAAAGTCATGTGGGAGCCTCTTCAGCAGCGTCTCCTGCATCATGACCCATTCGTGGGCCTCAAGAAGCTGCCTGCCAAGGGTATCTTCAAGCAGCCGACAACAAAGGTGTGCACACGACTTTACATCGGGAGGGGTCAGGGTGATTTCGTGCTGCTCCTCACATCCCCCCACCTACAGTCTGCTCATTCGCTGAAGATCCGAGGCCTCAACGGCGAGCAGATGGAGACGATCCTGCAGACCGTGGAGGAGTGTCTCATCGATCTGGTGCCTGAGGTCGACATGGCATGCTGGCGCGAGCACCTGAACATGGTCGAACTGCTGCGCAAGCGATTACCCACCGAGGCCGACCTCAAGGAGCTTGGTGCCACGATAGCACGCTTCAAGCAGCACTTCCACGAGTGCTTCGAGAGCGTGCAGGACGTCGTAACAAGGGACGGGCAACCACACACTGTGGACCTGGCAACTGACTTTCCCAACTTTGGCGCGATCGAACACTGGCCAGAGCTCATACGGTACATCGGTCCAGCCTGGCTACAATCGACCGACCTGTGGGAGCACCGGCACCTGGACTGCAAGCTGTGCGCTCAGAATACCAACAAGAAGGAGACAGAGAGGGACGTTCTGAAACGTGTACGCTCGCGCTTCCCTTCCTTTGTTGCAGCGAGAACCGTCATGGTCAGTGTGTGTGTCGTGTGGTGGGTTGGAGTGACAACTCTTCTTTGTTTTGCATGCATGCAGATGGGACGAATACAGCGGACCCGAGAGATCGACTCCTTCGAGTGCAGACCGCCGGTCCAGCAGCAAACAGCCAACATTCCGGCGCGCCCATACCAGCCCGTGCGGTCGAGTGGCGGGACTACCGAGATTGAGGAAATCAACGACCAGGAGGCCCTGTGCACTGCTCTGCGCACCGAGTTCTGCATCACCGCTCCCTATTCCACTCTCATGCTACGCGCACACTCAGGTTTCCATTTCTTCCGCCACATCGTGCAAGTGAGGAAGAGCCCGTTTCTACTTCTGCGGGCGCCACACGAGCATGTACGTTTCAATTGTGCTTGCTGCTGCTGGCCGATCTGTATGTTGTGCCTGACCCCGAACTTGTTTGTGCGAGTAGCGGCAGCCACACCCAATAGCAGATCCAGCGGTCTTTCACCTCGCACGCAACCCCGAGGGCCAGCCCTTGGTCGTGGTCAGGCTTCTACGTGTCCTGACGGTCCGGTCTCCCGGCGGTATGCGTACCACCTGGCTGGAGGTGAGGGCTCTCCGCGACCTCCCGGCGAGGGCCAGTGGCTTCGTACGGTTCCGGCCGAAGAAGCTATTCTACGTGCCGCTCCCAACGCCGACGGCCAGGACCAAGCACTGCCGGGACGGTAGACGGGAAAAAGCTCTTTTTTTTCACCTTTCCAAGACGGAAAAAAACAATCGAAAATCAGCACACCACTTTCACCTCTGCCCACCCAGAATAGGAGAGAAAAAAGGTGTCCGTTCCCACCTTGTGGCTATATTGAAAATGGTGCACAATTTCACCATCTGTACATGTTCTTCTACCCTGTCCTCGCTCGCCACCGGTCACTCACCACTCACCACTCACCACCAGTCAATCATCCTCACCAGTCAATCATCCTCGCCTACTGATGCTCATCACCAGCCATTGTGTCTTGGTGGTTGACAAATGAGGGAAGTAAGTTGAGCAAGCAAATAAAGCAGAAAAATTGTACCTTCACGAGAATTGCCAGTTCAGTATTGAGCTGTTGGTGCGGCGCGCGGTCGTCTTGGCCGCGAGATGCCGCTGCTCCCAGAGGCGCGTATCCTGTACTGAGGGAGGTCCCAAGAAGCGAATCAGTTCGGCCCAATGTTGCGCAACCTTGAAGTTGGGGAATTTGAAGCTGAGTAGCTTCTTGCTTGCTGTCGTCTCGTTGGTATCGCTGGCTGCCTTCTCAGCTGTCTTGGACTTCTTCCTCCTCTTCCTTGGCTGCTTCTTTGAGCTTGTCCGCTGCCACTTGGCAACGCCGCCGTAGAGCTTGACCATGAGGTGTTTCCACCTCTTGGTTGCCCTTTTGAGCTTGTCAAGGTCATTGGCCATGAAGGAATCCTGCTGCAGGAGGCGGACAATGTCGACATGGATACACCAACACTTGCACTCCTCTGGATCACTCACCCACTCCCCAAAGAGAAGCTCAGCAATCTGCAGGAAGCTATCCATTTCACCTCCTGTCAGCCCTGCCACCACCAACTTGCCCTGTCATGTGGTTGTGTTGGTAATGATGAACCAGCAAGGAAGAAGAATGAAGAATGTATGTTTGCATTAGGCTGAACAATCTGTGTCTGGTTTGCAAAAGTCTGCTTACCAGGAAACAGGGGGAAAGCTTTGAACGCCTTGTTAAGCTCCCCCTCTAGGCCATTTGCAATGCACATATATTGCAAGTGTCTCTGTGATCAATGAAGTTACTAATCAAACAATACTGTCAAGGAGGAGAGGAGGGGGGAGGGAAATGCACCTTGAGAAGGCCAAGGTGCTCAATGTGGAGCAGACAGATCCCAAAGCAATCATAGAACAATTCACACATCCAAAGCAGGTCCCAGAATGGGCTTACCTGTTGGCCCCAGCCATGCACCTTTATTTTCTTGTTGGCAGGGCCAACCTTGCCATGGACTCCCCTGTTGGAGTCCTGAAGTGCTGCAATGTGAGCGTTGTGAACGCTCCAGTAGTTTCTGTGTTGCTGGGGCTGGTGCACCGTTTTGCCACTGACCTTGATTGGCCATTCTGTCTTGTGGAAGAAAGCTGAGAGGTTATGGCAGTATCAGCACAACCCCCAGCTGCCCTGTGCTAATCCTGCAATGTCATGAATAAAACAGATAAGTTAACTTGAAAGACAAAGAAGAACTGGGAAGTACCAGCACACAGTGCCTGTGAGGGATGGTTGCTGAGGATACAGTAGACTGATCTGTAGCAGTGTTGTGTGGTGTTGTTGGCCTTGAAGTAGATGTTGTATCTGTGCTTGAGCAGGCGCATTGGTGCAATGATGATGAGCTGCAAGGTGTTGAAGAGGTTGATGTTGAGCAGCATGAGGCAGAGGAGGTACCATGACTCTGCAACCTTTGTTTCCTCCATCAATGCATTGGCAAATGACATGTAGATGCTGACAACACTTCAGCTTTGTGATCTATTCTGCTTGAACATGTCAATGTAGAACATTGGTTGGATCAGTCAGCAGTCATTTGGGTGCCACCCCTGTGTGGCAGCCCTGTATGCCATATAACTACAACAAAGTGAATAACAACAAAGTTAGTTGGGAGAGAGGAGTCTTACCTTTTGCACTGCTGGAAGTGTTGTGAGTTGCAACAGTGTTTGATTGTTGTGCTTTGTTGATAGTGGAAGTGTTTGTCACTCACACTGACCTTGTTCTTGTAGTGATCATGTATGATGTCTGTTGGGGACACAAAGTTGAGTGTCCCCTTACCAATGCATGCTCGGTGTCATGGAATTGGTGGGTACATCATCTGCACAGACTGTTTGCCATGTCAGACAAGGGAAATGGTAACTTTTAAAAAAAATTGGTGCAAGCGCACCTGGCCAGCCTTGCTCAACACATGAACACTCTTGGCAATTGTGCAGTGATCAAAAGGTGGTGTCCACAGCATGTGGAGCATGTCCTCCATAGCGTGCTCACTCATGTTGTTCTGTTGCATGTATTTGTAAAGCTCCTTGTTCTTCTTTGTTCTGGCGCACTCCACTGCTCCCTCTCTTTGTGCAACCCTTGTGTGTTGTGCCTATGAGAGGGAGAACAGTTAAGCAAAGAGTTAATTGAAGACAGATAGGAGATGTACTGGTGGGAGCACATGTTTGTTGAGCTCTTCCTCTGTTGCTTGGCCCATTGAGTCTGCTAAAACCTGTGGGTCATTGTCATGGTACCTCCTGCTGTTGATAGTGGCAAGGGCGGCCATGGCTTTGTCATCATTGTCACATTTGTCATCTCTGTCTCTCTGTCCTTGTTTGTTGTTGTCTCCTCACTCATCTTCTCCTCACTCGCCCTTGTCATCAGCCTCATTGTCAGCCTCGCCCTTGTCATCAGCCTTGTCATCATCATCATCAGCCTTGCCCTTGTCATCAGCCTCATCCATGATCACAAAGCCTGTGCCACCGCAGCCATGGCCCTTGTTGTTGTTCTCCTTGTTGTCATTCTCCTTGTTGTGCTGCTGTTCCTGGATGAGCTTCACTTTTGCGCCTGGAAAGGAGTGTATGAGCCCAAGAGAAGAAAAAGCAAAGAGAGTGAAAGTGAGTGTATGCACTTCCTGAGTTGCACAGACATGGCGTTTGGTTTGTTTGTGCTGCTGGCCTCAATGAGCAAACCAAACCTCACAATCAGCGCACCACTTACACTTGTTCATTGCCATACCTTTCCCCCCCCCCCAATGCAAACAAATCTTTATTGAAGATTGTGTGAGGGGAGCAAACCAAAGAGCAGACCAAGCAGGTCGTGGCCACCAAAGTAGAGCACATTCATCATCTTGATGTAACATGTCAGGCAAAAGAGCTCCTTGTCTCCTGCATTAACCAAATGACTGCACTCAAAAAACTGTAAGGTGCCAAAAAAAAGCAAAATAGAGGAATGGTAATGTACTGTTGCTTGAAAAAGCTGTACACCTCATTGAAGTAGGCAATTGTTCTCAAGCACCAATAGACAGTGCACCTGGTGTAGAGGATTTCTCCATTTGGCTTGAACACAATGAGGCGGTCAATCTGCTTGCTGAAGTGCCAGTGGATGAGCTCCTTGGGGCCATTGTTGATGCTGAAGGCAACAGCCTTCATGTTTGGTCTGTTGCTGAAGAGCTGGAGCCCTTCAGCGCTGCCAAGCACATGTGTTGCACATGCAAGAATCACTTCAGTGTCAAGACCATGAGCCTCCTGCCAGTACATATGTACACAAATGTGAGCAGCCATTAAAAACAAGTGAAGAAGGGAGGACAATACCATTAGAAGGCTTGTGGCCTCTGCAATGTCCTCTCATTTGATCAGTGTGCATGGCTCTTCTCCTTCCATGTGCGCCTTGTGTTCTGTGTTGCACTGATCCTGTGTGCTACATGCACATGTTGAAGGAGAAGACAAAACAAAATATACAAAATAAACATGTACCTCAAGGCAAGTGCTGTCAAGCTAGCGCTTGCCTCATACTTGTTGCAAGTGAGCTTCCTTTGCATCTCCGCCTTTGTCTGCTTCTGCTTGTATCTAAGCAGATGAAGGAAGAGGTGTAAAGGAAGAGTGAGCATTAAAGGAAAACAGTAGACGTGCAGGAGAAGAAGAGTACCTTCTGTGGTAGTACATCAAAAAGACTTGAAAAAGAAGGATGTGGTCCTTGTCCGGGTCAAAGGCAAAGTTGATCTGGTGCACAAAGAGCCAGTGATAGAAGTTGTTGATCATGCCATCCAGGTCATTCGTGTAGGCTTGATCTTCAAATCCCTTGTGCACATCATTGTGAGACCATGTGCACATTATGGCAATGTAGTACTGTTCAACACAGTCACCAAAGTAGAGATGTTGATTGTTGGTGTTGTCAATGTCCTGGCAGTCTACACAAAGATTTGGAGGGTACACCTACGCACACACAACAAGGGTGATCACAATCAGTACAATTAACAAACACAATTGCACAATCACATTCATCTTGAAACAAACCATCTTGACACTGTGCCATTGTGCAACATCCTTGCAGATTTGCTTCCACTTGTTCTTACCTGCATAGTGCCATAGTTTCCTCTTGCAATCTGCTCTACAGGGGAGTCAATTGCAGAAATCAGAAATGGAACAAAGATTAGAATTTACATACTGTGATGGTCACAGCTTGCTTTTCTTCCACAATCATCACTTGTGCTCCTTGGGTTGATGGTACCTGGCAATACTGCCATAGCCAATTGGGCATGGGAAATGAAAGGAAGGGAATGTACTCCATCTTGAGGTGATTGGGATTGGTCACTGCAAGTTGAAGATTAGTAGATGGAACGGACTGGGGGTGATTTGGAAGGCAAGGGGGCAAGTATGTACTTTTTTGAATTGAAATGCAAAACTCTCCCCCTTACTGAGGAAGCCCTATGTGTGTGTGGTGCTGAGGGTGTGGAGGAAAGAAACAGGCCTGTTTGGGTTTGGTTTCTGTGGTGAGGTTTTTTGCTGACACTTGTCAACCTAGACACATGTTTTAAAAGCCTTTACTGACCTCTGTCTTTTGTTTGTGTGCATAAAGGTATTTGAAACAGCTGAAGTAGGTCCTGTGGAATGGATCAGTTGACAAAATTTCTTTTGAGCACGTGTTTTCTGGACCCTGTTGGCAGAGCTGCTGATGGTAGTCCTGTGTTTAAATTGGGAAAAGATTTTTTTAATTGTTCATTCACATAACTTAGAAATCTTGGTGCAATGCGCTTTTCAAGACAAAAAAATGAGGAATTCAAAACATTTTATTTTTATTCCTCTTTATTGAGGAGGGGGAGCCATGCCAGATAGTGGCTCAGTGCCATGCGGTCATAGAAATATGACAGCACTGTGGTGTTGTCACAGGGGTGGTCAAGGGCCTCAAGCATCTCCCCTAGAAGGGAGATGTTGTCAAGGGGGGCGCCCTCACCAAAGAGTTCAGCCAGTGTCTTGTTGGCCTCCTTGTTGAGGAGCTGATGAGGTCATTGCAGCAGAGGCAGATTGTGTCACAATCTGCTGCAGTGACACTGTTGTATTCCACCCACACAACAGCATCACCACCCTTGTTGAGAAGGGCTGTATGTACAGCCTGGCTGATGCACAAGAATGCTTGCGCCTGAGAGAGCAAGATGTGGTGGTTCATTTTGTTTTGTTTTTTCTTTTTTACCAGTAACCATTTTCTTATTTCTCAATTGCAGAAAAGAAATAAAAAGAAAACTATTTTCCTGACCTTTGTCCGCAGAAATTGCAGTTATTCTGGATGTTGGTTCCGCAGTCTGCAAGCCAAGAAAAAGGGCACTTAAAACTGGGAAATAACCAGGGTTGACAGCAAAAGGCCAGCTCATCAACAAGTTCAGTATTCCACTCCCACCCCCTGGTGGAGTAGCAGCAGCTCAAGTAGCTGGCCACCTTCAATTATTGACTTCAACCTTTGACCAACAGCACAATCAAGATGAGGAAGTGCATACTGACACACACCAGCCACACTGGTATGCTTGCCCAAATCCAATCTGAATTACATGTTTACATGATTGTAAATTTGCTGATTTTCTACACAATTAGGCAACATCAGGACTATGGCAAAGGCCCCTTTGTCTACCACTGTGAATGCAGGTGCGCATTGATTTCATTTTGTGATAGAGTAGAAATATGTTTACACAATTGTGTCAATTTCTATATATTTGAATGTAATTAGGCAACATCAGGACTACGGCAAAGGCCCCTTCATCTACCACCATGAATGCAGGTGCACATTGCTTTCCTACACATGTTAGAAATGATTTTCCAAATTAATGTTTTTTGTGCATAATCAGGCAATGCAAGGACTCTAGTGAAGGCGCCTTCCTCTGATGTCACCAATGCAGGTTTGTCTAGCTTTCCTTGTCACCTGAGTCATGTCATCTTTGAGAATGTGAATTTCTACACTGCAGAGCTTTTTGCTTTTATGCAGGTCCTGGAAGTGGGCATGCAGAAGTTGGTGGAGGGTCAACAGAAGCACATGCAGCAACTGGCAAGCCTTGCTGCCAAGATCAACAAGCATCAAGAAGCAGTGGTGCAAGACAACATCACTGACCTTGTGCAAGAGGAGGTGCTCTGCATCTACTTCAACATTGCAAAGGTCAAGCAAGGTGAAGGAAACAAGCTTCAACTTGCACTGATCAAGAGGATTGAGGAGAAGGAAAAGGTGAAGTTATTGGTCCAGGTCAAGGACTACATCAGGAAGAAATTTGTGCCAGTGGTACTGTATTCAATTCATCATCATTGTTTCCATTGATGATTGCCATTGCACTAACTGTTTGTTTGTTGTGGTGGTGTTCACTTTTAGGTGCGACAGTGACAGAAGAGGGTCATGGAGTCACTGAGGCTCTTACTTGCACATGCATTCAAGGAGCTCACACCAAGAAAGACGCCAGACAAGTTCAAGGTGGAAGTGGCAGGTAAGCTCCTCGTGTTAGTGAGCATTGTTTTATAAACTTTTAACAGTTGGACATTCAGGTGATCAACCCTTCAGGGATCAGCTGGTACACATGGGCCTCAGAAACGCCAACAAGTGGACCATGGAAGACCTGGCACATCCCAAATCCAAGCCCAGCCACTCCCAGAGATTGTTCTTGTGGTGGAGAGACGTGAACTTGAAGGAAGTGTGCTTCGCCAAGCCCAGAGGCAAAGCAGTGAGTCTCTTCAAGTACATTGACTTGCCTGACATGTAGGTGGTATGTCAATCACACACGACTACACACTTATACTTTGTTCTCATCTTTTCTCTTTTGATAGGTGGCAAGCAAAAGAGAATCAAAGAAGGCCAGGGAGCTTGATGAGGAAGATGTGATCAAAGACATGATCAAAGACATGATCAAAGATGTGATCAAAGACATGATCAAAGACATGATTGAAGACAAGAACAAAGACAAGAACAAAGACAAGAACAAAGACAAGAACAACAAGTGCAACAATCCAAATACAACCTACGGCATTAAGGTACCTTCTACACCAATTCCATATTTTTGCTTACATTCTACATTAGCTGAACAACAGGATTGAAGATGATGGTGAAGAGATGAGCCAACCAGACACTCACCCCAAGGAAGCCTTTGTAATGCTGCCAGTGAGGGTCTCTCATGGCAAGGCAAGTTCTCCAGTATGTGCTCACACCCCATTCAAATGAATGTAATGTGCTGATTTACCCTTAGTTGAGTCTCCAGGATGTTATGAAGAACTCCAATGGAGTAAGTTGTAGAGGCCCAAGGTCATACAATGTGGTGGCAAAGAAGACAGCCACCAAGTCAGGTTCCAGTGGTTCTTGTGAGGACTCCAAGGGCAAGGCATCTTCACTTTGCAGCCAACTGGCATGGCTAGTGTGTCCAGAGGGCTAGCTGCTCTTGTGTAAGTGCAAGTGTGATTCCATTGCCAATGCCAATGCCAATGCTGCAACATGCCACCAGCTTCCTGCCAATGCTGTGACACGCCACCAGCTTCCTGCTGATGCTGCAAGATGTAAAAAACAACAATTCACACCTTCTTAGACCCAGCCCAAACAGTCAACTCAAGTTGAGGACCAGGCTGTGAGTGCTGCAAGCCAATGCACACGCCTGGCCAATGTGCAGCTCAGTGTGCTGCAACCTTGCCAAGACCCAGACAAGCTGACTGAGGCCAAGATTGACTCAGTCTGCAAGAAGCCCTCTGCCCCTTGCAAGAGTGACCAGAAGCAGGTACTGACTGAATGTGCACTCCAAAGCGCCCAGCAAACACCTGTCCCTGTCCACATCCATGACAGTACACTACTTTTCTTTGCTTTGTTTCTACAAGTTGATCCTCTTATTTAAAGCTCACATGCTCTGTGTGGGGATTGGGAGCAGTAAAT
>LQHA01000420.1:0-11031 GCA_001567625.1 Acanthamoeba polyphaga | reverse complement strand
CCTCTTGCTGGTCATGTAGAGGTTGGCCCGCTCGCCTGCGGCCAGGCCCTGGACTTGCGGCGGCACGCTGCTGGCGCCCATCTGCACGTTGGCCCCGCCCGACACCTTGCCGCCCAGGACGGTCAAGGGGTTGGTACCGACGCCGGCCCCGACATTGCCGCCGACGCCTCGCAGGACCAGAGTGTCGGGGTCGACGGTGAGGATGATGTAGAGGTTGCACGGCGTGTGGTTGATGACCGACATCTGGCGGCGTAGCGAGAAGTAGTGCTTGGGGGCAAAGCTCGATCGAATCGGCGCGCTTCAGCTTCTTGTCCGAGTCGTGGGGGACCTTGGCGTTGTTCTTTTCCATGAGGGTGGATTGGTGCGGGTTGTGTGATGGTGAGAGGGAAACCAATGTGGGCAGTGTCTCTTTTATAGTTTGATGGTGGCAGGTTGTTGGCTGAGGAGATGAATAAGCTTCAGCGAGGCGAGTAGGTTGGTGGAGTTCTCCTGGGGTGGACAGTTGGTCAACTTGGGAAATGCTGGATAAGGGAAGACCATTCAACCGCTCTCAACAGGCTTGTTAGCCGAACTGAACTAGCTGCCTGAAGCCAAGTGACAGACTGTGGTTTTCACCCTCTTCAATCATTATCATCACTCTGACAGAATGGCTGGGCACTTCACAACCTGACAAAAGGAAAACAGTTGCTGCCAGGAGAAAAGGAGCGTAAAATGGGCGTCGCGCAACCGCAACTTCTCGCTCATTGGTTCGCGTCCGCAGCCTTCCGTCTTCAAGCACTGTAACGGCTGGTGGCGCAGGTTCAAAAGAAACCCGTTGGGCAAGCTGTTGTAGCCTCCTCAACCAACATCAAACCACCAGCAACACACCCAGCACAGAACAATGGTGACCAACAGCATCAAGAAGATTGTTGTCTTTGGCGGCACTGGCGCGCAAGGCGCAGCAGTTGTCAAAGCTTTGACTTGTGATGGGAGATACCAGGTGTGAGTGCAGACATGCAACCCAGGCCACCTGTTGGCCCTCAAGCTCGCCCAGCTGCCCAATGTCACCTTCCACGTGGCCATATCAAGTCTGAGGACCTGCTGTGGGAAGCCATGCAGGGCATGGACACTGTGTTCTTCCTGGCCAACAGGTTTGCCATTGGAGAGAAGGCCAAGTTGCACTGGTCCATCCAAGCCTTCAAGCTGGCCTGCCAACTGGGCATCAAGCTCTTCCAGTTCTCCAGTCTGGACTACTTGCCCAACAAGGCCAGCTTTGACCCCAAGTTCTGCTGTGTGCACTATGACACCAAGGGCTGTGTTGCAGGTTCCCCTTCTCTTCTCTTCTCTTTGGTCTGGCCTGTTGCTATGCAACCCACACCTGTAGTGGGCCAGGTCAAGGAATGACATCTCTTATTTTCAACTGGTCATGGTGCAGAAGATGCTCACTGACTCCAAGCGTAAGGTTCACTTTGTCACCAAGCCAATCCACTGAGCCACCATCAAGGTATTGCAAGCAATCTTTGCAGGCAAGACTGTCACCAGCATCAACCAACCCATACAGCACAACATTACAGAGATTGAAAGTGTTGTGGCCACAGTTCACCTGTGGGGTGAGGGCAAGTCACGCCCCATATGGCATATTGAAGACATCCAGGCCATATGTGTCAACAATCCATACATGTTCAGTGATCTTGAGGGCTGGATCAACAACAACAAGCAAGATATCAATGATGACAACATTGAGGATCACTGGACAGAGGCCAAGATTCACATGCAAGGCATTCTCATTTGCACCAAGTGAGCCTTCCTCACAATGCCATCAATGTCTAAGAACAGAGAAGTCTTGTTTGCACACATTGGCCAAAGTCCAGCAAAACTCTATGGGCACATCCATCATTACTTAGTCAGTCCCATGGTGGTCACTGGACAGATGGTGTCTCCTGGGTCTCAGTGGGCATGGCCATGAGCAAGTTGACCCAGTGCTCTCCATAGGCAATCTCATGCAGGGTGTGCTCAATGAGCAGCCTTGGGGCAATTGTGTTGCCACTCAGTCCCCAATTTTTGCATGCTTCCTTGTTGGCAACACAGTGGGCAGTCACTGTGGGCAAAGCAGTCCTTGTCATTGATGGCCATGCCACACAACTTGGCGCAGCCAACACAGTAGGCGTTGGTGCATTCACAATAGAGACACAGATACTCACCTGGTGTGTTGGTGAACCTGTAGTGCAGGCAGACAACACAAAACTCAGAGTCATGTCAGTACTGGCAGAGGTCCATGTTGCAGTGCTCTTGGATGGAAGCCTTGTTGGCATGCAGATGGTCTAGGCTGACAGCCATGTCCTCGATGTGGTGCACCACCTTGATGGTTGCTGTCACAGAGACCATTGACGTCAGATCAGTCTTGCTCATGGGAGCACCATTGGTGTCACCACAACAAGAGTGCCAGGTGTCAGATCTTTCTTCATTGTCATTGATTCCAATCCCCAGTGTGTTGGCACAGATGGGGCAGACATGGCCCTCACTGCATCTGATGCAGTAGGTCTCCTGGCCATAGTTGTTGTCCATGCAGCGCTTGAGACAGCTGATGCAAAACCCATTGGTGGTATCCAGGTAACAATCAAGGGGTGTAACCCACCATGGGACCATGGTGTGTCAGAATTTATGGCAAATGTACAGATAAACCACGGCCAAACCATGGCCAGAAGGGTTGTCTTTGAATCCCTTGATGCCAGATGCAATGTAGGCTGTGTTGGCAATGAGGTGGGGTGCCAAGTGGCACAGAGGGACATCATGGACAATTGTGCAGTGCCTGGCATTGATCATCTTCTTTGCAAAAGCAGACAAGACCATAAGATCACAGCCCAACCCAGCCAGAACTCAATGGGAAGTATGTGTGGACAGGCACTTTGGCATCGCCTGCCTTTTGATGAGATCTGATGTTCTTGTCTTGATGCCATGTCCCACTGACCAAGAAGCGACCATAATCATTTTGCTTTCAAGCATACCTCCCTGTTTGTGGAGTTCCAACAAACCAAACCAAACCAACCACCACAACAAGGGTGTGCAAAGATGATCTCTTTTTATTGTGGTTATGGGAGTGGCATCAAAAAGCACGGCTCCATCATCAGAACCAGTGAAAGTGGAAAAGGTGTCTGTTGAGCAGGTTGGTGCCCTCACCAGGAGAGCTGTCAATGCAGTACATGCTGGCATTGTTGCTGGGCCACAGCCAACTGGAGCAACACCCACAGCCATAGCCCTTGTGCTTGCTTTGATTGCCTCATCTGCACATGTCTTTGAGACTCAGCAGGCATGCTCATGATTGCACAGGCTCCACAGCCAAGAGTCCCAGAGCGTGTTGTGGCCTGTGATGCTTTCGCTGTATGTCATCAGCCAAGGCCAGGGGCACTTTTGGCTTGCCAGGGCATGCATGGTGAGTAAGGAGTTGGTAAGATAGGTGTGGGATATGATCCCCTTGCTTGCTTGCACCAGACTGCACTTGATGAGTGTGGCTGCCAGGCCATGGTGGTGTATGTCCAAGGCAGCACAGAAGAGGTTGGTCCACAGCAGTGAACAGCAGATTGTTGTGCTCCAGCACCCTCCAGATCTGCGCTGTCCCATCCTCTACAAGGACATGTGCAAAGGTTCCAAAGGTGCTTATGTTGCTGGCCTTGGTGCTGTCAAAACAGGACACCAGGCCAATGATGTTGACCTCATGCACCATGTGCATGTCCACTGGGTCTTGACCTTGCCAACCAGCCAGGCCACAAAGCACATGCACTTGGTCTTGACTTTCAATTCCTCATACACACACTGAATGAACCATTCAGGCAGCACATTGCTGGCGGCCAGGTGTGTGGCTGTCTCAGGTATCTTGCTGTGAAGGATGGCCTCACACAAGGTGACTCTGTTGTCCCACACACTGGCAGGTCAATGCACTGATCAGATCTGGTGGCAGTGATGATGGCAGGGGCGCAGTGTAGGTATACTTGGCTGTGCAGTAGTCACTGCACATCTCTCCCATGTTGGCATGTTCCTTTCTCACTGTGCACAGTCCTTTGTGCATGCATTGCTGCTTGGTCCAGGCATGCAGGAGATCAACCAACTTGGTGTTGCCTGTTGTCATGGCATAGCTGATGTACTGGTCTACATACTGTTGACAGAGGAACAGGTTGTGGCCAACGTTGTTGATGGCCCACTCAACAACAGGCACCCAGCCAGCTTCAACCACAGCCTTGAAGTTGTACTCATCCATGCTGCTCACATGCAAGCACAGTGTGTTGGCCATGTTGAGGCGGCCCCAACACAGGGCCACACACATGGCCTCCTGGGCCAACAAGTTGATCTTGTGTGTAAGAAACCACTTGACATTGGCAACCAACTTGGCATGCACAGCCCACACAATCTTGTGGCCATGAATCTCAAGGCATGCAGCAAAGAAGGCCCACTCAATGGACTTGGTGTCGCCAATGCAGGCCAGCATGCAGCCCGTCCATGGCAGCAGAGGGCAGCCCCATGACCTGGCCCAATCAACAATGTCAAAGCAGTGGTCCCTGGCCATGAGGACCAGGACGATCTCTGCACGTGATGTGTGCCATCCCACATCACTCCAGTTGCATGGGAAGAGGGTGCTGGTGCTGGCCCTGATGTGTGCATAGGTGTTGTCTGACTGGGTGAGGAGTGCCCACTGATTCTCCTGGCACAAGGTGCACCAGGCATGGCAGATGTGTGGCAGGGTCCAGGTGTGGGGCCATGCAAGGTAGGACAGAATGTGCCACTTGATCTCCTGTGGGAAGCACAGATTGAGAAAGTCAGAGGAGGACTTGGTGGCTGTTTGGACAGATGCCATGAGCAGCAGATGTTGGAATGTTGTTGTTGCTGTTCCAAGGACAACAAGGATGATGATACAGGGATAGTATGGGACATCAAGAGCATGCACGCCTCCTTGCAGCAGCCTGCTGGCCAGCATCACCAATAAAAAGTTGATGTCACCATTTCAGTCAAGACACCAGCCACAAAGGCTTGGGCTAGTCAAGAAACTGGTCTCCTTCTGGTTGGCTCCTGTCCTGAGGCATCAACAAGCAAGAGCCAATGGTCCAAACAAATACCTTGGTGCAAGATGCAGTTGTGTTATCCACTCAATTGCTATGGAAACAGTGCATGATCAGCTAAAATATGAGGACCTTCTGCCTTGTCAATGCAAAGAGAGAGAGAGAGGGCCAAGGGCCAGCCTTGCAAGAAACCATCTATCCTCCCCATACAGTCCTTGAGGTCGTTGGTCACATCCTCAAGCTCATTGCCAGAGCACTCCTCAACTCTCCTGAAGTGCTGCCCTTTGTCCTGGCCCTGGCTGTGGACACAAGCGCTGAGTGGCTGTCAGGAGGTGAGCCCACACCTGGCATGATTGACATGTGCATGGGAGACAAGGTCAACGCTTGTGTGTTGTACTCTGCCATCTTGTACAACAACCATCTGTATCTCCTCATGCAGACAAACATGGAGGCAGAAGAGATCTGAGCCCTTCTCAAGCAGTCCATCATCAGTGGCATGGCCCACCAGCCTTTGAGCCCCGTCACTCACTCATTGGCCTACAACCTCCTGCCGCCCCCTTTGAGAGTGTGGGGACTGTAACAGCACATGAGTGGGTGGAACTGATATCTTGGTATGTCATCAATGCGCAGAAAAAATCTCCTGCCGCAGCCGACGGACCCAATGCGCAGCTACTTTCCTAACCTCCGGCGATATGGGAATTTTTTACCCTTCAACTCCAAGTGGCTGATAAACGCCCGAATTCTCCGGCCGGTCTGTCTTGCGAGTTGGACAGCTCCTCACCCTCATCCTCGCTGGAGGAGTCAGGCACCCATTCACGTCCTAAACGTCGGGGTGCCCGACTAGTAGCCCGACGTTAAGGCATAACCCCCCATTGGCCTGGAGAATACTCCATCCCAGGTCAAAAAGGAAATGGCAGGGCACCCACAGCATTGTTTCGCTCTGCCCTTGTGCACCACAAACAACCCATGTCTTTGAAAGCTATCGTTGCACTGTGCGGCGTTGTCCTCCTGGTGGCGTTGGCCGCTGCCCAAGATCGACCCCAGCTCAGTGAGACTTTCCAGCTGCAGGGCCTAGTCAAAGTGAGACACGGCAACTTCTCCCACTTTGGCACCGGTACGTGCCTCCCGCACCCGACCTCACTCACCCCCGCGCACCCTTTCACTGACTGCTCTGCCTTGCAGTCGAGTGGGCGGTGGACCACCACTACAAGCGAGGCAAGAGCCTGAATCAGGCCAAGTTCATCAACGGCTACCCCGCCCTCTACGACCTCTACCGCTACGACCTCGTACCCCCTCAACCCCTCTTCCACACCAGTTCGTTGCACAGCAACTGACCACGCATGTGTTGCAGGGGAAGCACTACGAGCTGGTGGACAACACGTGCCAGGTGCAAAACCTGACGACGAACAAGGCGCCGCTGACGTGGGGCTGGATCGCAGAGTACGCCATGCTCAGTGGCGAAGGCAGTTGGAACAACATCGGCTACTGGCTGTGGCAGTATACCATCGCTGGTACGCCCTCCGCACCACACCGCACTGCACCACACGTTTGCGAGATGCTCAATGTGGTACATGGCGAGCAGGAACGACATTCTCGGTGGGCGTGGACAAGCGTGACCCCACGCACCTCCTGTACTTCAGCCATGGTAACATGCTGGCCTCCTACACGGTGTGGGTCAACCACTGGAACCCCAGCGCGCCCGACAGCAGCGTCTTCACCCCGCCCAGCGGCTGTCTGCCTGTCGCGCCTCTAGAGTGCAACCGTCATTGACCCCTACGCCTGACGTGAGGCTCTGTTCTCCCAGGAAAGAAATCTTTTGTCCTTTTTTTAACCTCTTGGCCAATTCCACCGTCTGTCGAAGCCCGCTTGCCGCCTTCTGGCCTATTGCTTACTCTGCGCGAAGTTGTTGTAGTTCTTCATCAATGGTGTGACAGCTCTCTTGCAGCCGCGCCGACCTGCCCCAGTGGATGGTGTGACAGCTCTCTTGCAGCCGCGTATATGCTGGTGACCAACGATGATTCTCCCACCCCAGGAACTGACTCGTATGGCGACAGCACGGTCCTTTCCAGCGACACACTCGTCGACTGAGCCGGGCGTGCTGACGTGGCATCAGACCTTCACCGGCTGGTGGAACATTTGGCGCCACTCGGGCGGCGACCACCCGCTCATCACCCGGGACTACGATCTGCTCGGCAAAGTACCCTCCCCCCCCACTCCCTCCACACCCTCAGTCACTGAGTGCGAAGAATGTGCATTCCTCATGTTGGTTGCGGGTGACCACAGATTCTGCCCAATCGGGTGCGGTCGATCGAGGGGTGGATGAAGAAGGTGGACTACAAGGGCGTCGCCATGGATGCTGAAGGACCGGAAAGACAAGGGCGGCGGCGCAGGCCGCGCAGTTGCGGCCAAGTAACTCACTGCCTGGGGAAAAGAAATAAAAAGAAATTGAAAAGCAAGCAAATTCATTGGAGGGTCGACGCGGGTGTTCTCCTTCGCAGGTGCCACTGGCCGTCGGGCAGGCGGATGGAGTGGAGATCGGCCTCGAGATCCAGCACTCGCGCCACGCTCAGCCGACTGCACCCCCACACGTCGAGCACCTGAGGTCGCCACAGAACACTGTTAAGACTAACGACACACAAGACACGACACGACACGCGACACGACACGACATACCTTCAGGCCAAGGGGCACGGCATCGAGGTCGCGGTCGGAGACGGCGTCGGAGAGGCGGAGTGTGAGGACTCGCAAGCTGTCGGGCAGGCGGCGCAGCAGGTCGCCCTCCGCGATTTGGGCGGCACGCCACTGGTCGAGGCTCAGCGTCTCCAGGGCGGTCAGGTGGGTGAGATCGAGGCCGCCCGAGATCCCCACGCACCCGGTCAGATCCAGCGCCCGCAGTCCGGGCGGCAATCTCTCCAGATCTGTGCGTGCGCACACACACGCAACACGCGCGCAACCGCACACACGACACACGACACGACACGACACACGGCAATCAGCAGAGTGCGAAGTTATTGAGAGGAAGAGGCCGGAGTACCGGAGGCGCTGATAGCGTTGCACCGCTTGAGGCCCAGCTGCTGCAGGCCGCGCGGCAGCAGGGCCAGGTCGGACCCGAAGGCCGCGCTGCAGTCGCTCAGGTCGAGCCGCACCAGGCCCGGCGGCAGGTCCTCCAGGGCCGACCGGTTGCGCACCTGGTGGTACGAGTGGTGGCCGAACACGGCGGCGCCCCAGCGCCGCTCGATCGTGTCATCGCGCCTGAGCGACAGCTTGAGCGTCTTGAGCCCCGCGCGGCAGGTCGGCCCCCGGGGCGCGCTCCACGTCACGCCGTCGCAGTGCGCAGGCAGCTCGGCGAGCGCCGGCGGCAGGGCGGCAAAGACAGCGCTGCCGAGCTGGCGGCAGCCGTTGGCCTTGAGCGCGACCAGGCCCGGCGGGAGCGCGGCCAGCGCGGAGTTGTCGAGACGCGCGCAGTGGGACACGTCGAGCCGCGTGAGCTCGGGCGTGACGCGGGCCAGGCGGTCCAGGTTGGCCGTGCCCTCGAGCCCGCAGTAGGCCAGGGTGAGCGAGGTGAGGGTGGGCGGCAGCCGCACGATGGCGTCGGCCAGATGGGCCGCGGGGCCGCGAATGAGGGACAGGTCGAGCGAGCGCAGCCGCGGGCACTCGTCGGTCATGCGCTCCATCAGCAGCGCCAGGGTGGCCTCGCCTCCCGCCCTCATCATCGTTTCCATCATTGCCTCTTCATCTTGTTCTTCATCTTCTACGTTTGTTGATTTTCCATCTTTTCGCTTCTTCTTCATCTTTTTGAGTTTTTTCATCTTCTTCTTGGGTGACTCCTGTGTTGCGCTCGCGCTCGAGCTGTGATGATGGCGTTGTTGCTGCTTTTGTTGTTGAAGAAGCCACGAGAAGACGAGGACGGAGCGAACCTGGTCGGCGGATGACGAGCGGAGGCGGTAGTGGCGCAGGAGGCCCAGGACGCGCGAGCGCCACCACTTGGAGACGTGGGTGAGGCGGATGAGGTCCTTCGACTTGAGCCAGTCGAAGACCAGTTGGCACACCTCCGGCGGCAGGTCCTCCAGACGCAGCTCCCACTGGTCCCCCCCTCGTTCTTCTTCTTCCACCAGACCCTCGAGGGTGGTGACCATAGGCTCGCCATCAGCCGTCAGTGGTGGTGTATCGCTGGTACCACTACCACTACTGGTTCTTTTCCTCTTCGTCGTTGCCATCAACTCTCGATCAACGAAAGTACTTTAAAAGTTTTAAAAGTTTGTCTTCTGGTTGGCCCGCTTTTTCCAGGAAGTGGCCAATGATAAAAATTCGGAAAAAATTCTTTGGTGTGGATTCAGGGAAAGGCGAGACAGTCCCACAAGTGCGTGGGTGATAGCAGTGGTGCCCTCACAAAAGGGGCTTGTGGGGGCAACACCAGAACGAGAAGGAGCACCTCTAAACCACTGCCAAGGGTTGGAGGGCAGGTATCTTGCTCTCCCTTTGTCTAATATCGCACCCTCCTCCCGCAAGGGAGTACTGAGGGCCGCTGATGTGGGAGTAGCCATGTTAGGAGACTGAAGCCTGTACAGTGCCTGCCCGGGGGGTTCAACTCCCTCCAGTGGTATCACCTTCTCTTTTTCTTCTTCAACTCATTTTGTGACTCTTCAGTTCTGTGTGGCCCAACAGGCCAGAAGTTTGTTTTTGTGTGGTTGGGTCTGGGCACTTTCAGTACATGTTGAGTGGGCTTGGGGGGCAAGGGGGGTCAACTGAAGAGGGAGGCGAAGAGGGTGGAGGCGCCAGGTGCGGGCGGCCGGAGGGTCGGTGCGGGGCCGCCGTTGGCCGAGGGCGGGCAGAGGAAAGTGGGCACGATGAGGTTGCACACCCAATTCGTCGGTAGCCCCGGTACCGTCAGCGGAACCGGCTGGGGCGCCACTGCCGCGCACAAGGACGCCAGATGAGCCCACGTTCACAACAACACGACACCCACAGGAAATTTTCTGATACAAACGACACACGACACGACACACGGCACGACACGCACGACATAAGACACGACATAGAAATAAGAACAAAAACGTACGGGCTGCAGCACGGAGGGCTTCGAGTTTCTTGTGTCGGCTGTCTTTGTTTGATTCTTCCCTCTTCTCTGCACGCGCTCGCCGGCCGTGCTCTGAATTGGATGCGCGTGTGCGTGTGCGTGTGTGCGTGTGCGGTGAGTGCGTGTGGATTCGAAGCCAGACAGAAGAGGTGGAGAGGGGCGTTCATGGCGTACCGGTCCACATGCCGGGAGGCTGTGTGAGGGAGGCGAAGCGGGACTTGACCTGCGGGTTCTCCTTCATCAGGATGCGCAGGCTCCGTCGCACCAGCACCTGCTTCTGCGACCCTGCCTTGGTCTTCGCCTTCGTCGTCGTCTTGGTGGCGATCGTCCCCTTTATCACGTCGCCAGCGCCCACGTCCAGCTCTCTGTCGGCGTCATCGGCGTCATCGGCCGGCGGCAGCACCTCCTGGACATCGGCGAAGGGCTTGGGCGGAGCTCGCCGCCGCGCGGGCTTCGGCTTGGCGGCAGCGGTGACCTTGGCCTTGGCCGCCTTTTTCTTCGTTGTGGTGGCGGTGGTGGTCGCCGGTTTGGCCGGGGAGGGAGGCTCGACGGCGACTGCCATCGAGGAGTCGTCAAACTCGTGCTCGGCCCCCTCCTCGTCCATGAACACCACCGTTTGCTGCTGCTGTTTCTTCTTTGGCTTCGGCTTCGGCTTCACCACCTTTGGTCGGCGCAAGTCAGTCCTGGACGTCGGCGAAGGGCTTGGGCGGAGCTCGCCGTCGCGCGGGCTTCGGCTTGGCGGCAGCGGTGGCCTTGGCCTTGGCCGCCTTCTTCTTCGTTGTGGTGGTCGCGGGTTTGGCCGGGGGAGGGAGGCTCGACGGCGACCGTCATCGAGGAGTCGTCAAACTCGTGCTCGGCCCCCTCCTCGTCCATGAACACCACCGTTTGCTGCTGCTGTTTCTTCTTTGGCTTCGGCTTCGGCTTCAC
>LQHA01000419.1:0-11036 GCA_001567625.1 Acanthamoeba polyphaga | reverse complement strand
ACCCACCCGTCCCTTCCGTCCTTCTGGACCATGCGTTTCTGAAGCAGTCCTTGCGTTGGTTACGATGGCAGGCCGAGGGATGCGCGCCTCACGTCCATGACGTGGACCCAGCCGAAGGTCCAGACCATGTGGGACATCATCCTGCGTACGTCCATTTATGTTTCTCTGTTCTTTAGTTATATCGAAACTTTGAAAAAATGACTGGAGACTGACGTTCTGCGTGTTGGTGGTCCACAGACATTCTGGGCAATCTGTGCGACATCAAGGACCCGCCCAATTTTTCCACCGCTATTAGCTGCGTCAGCCAGGTACGACTCTTTTTTACGCCAGCCGACGTGCGTTTTTCCTGTTCTGCTGCTGATGCCGCTGCTGCTGCTGCTGCTGTTGTGTTTGCGAAGGTGGTCGACCTCATGTGCGAAGCCGAGGACAGGCTGGATATCACCACCGAGGCGCCCATCCCCCTGCAGCGGATCTTTCTCCCCTGGATCCTCGAAGCCTCGGCTGTCGACGAGTGCGTCACCCCTCCCTTCCCTTCCTTTCCTTTCCTTTTCTCCGGCCAACGCTAAACAAACGCGTGCCTCCGCCCCCCCACAACAGGAAGCGCAATCGTGGACGGATCACGGCCTATTCGACCCTCTGTAAACTTTTCACCCGCAAGACCTACAAGCCCCCGCACATCGACCTCATTTCCCACTTCTATCGCGCCATCCAGCTGGTACGGCCGTTACTGACTCTCTCTGCTAGTCACTGTCCTGACGTGTGCCACCCGGGTACTAACTTGGTGGTGTTGGTCTCGCAGGGTCTGTCTGGACACAGTTCGGTGGTGTGGGTGGTCGTGCGCAACTGTACACAGCTCTTCTCCCTCCCTCTCCCCGGCCTCGCCGTTCTTATTCCCGACTTTTTGCGGGAGATCGAAAAGCTCGTACGTAGCACCGTGTTTAGCGCACGACACGCGCGCCCGCCGCGACTCACCTCGTGGATCGTTGTGGGGCGGATTACAGTGGCGCCCGAACCAAAAGAACGCGACGCCGGATGACGTGCAGAGCAAGTCGCTCCTCATTCTCCTGTCCCTCCTGTGCTACCCGACCCACTTCGAGGGCCTCGACCTGCCTTCTCTGCCTGCCGCCGAGGTATTGTTCCAAGTCAACCTTGCCCCGGTGACGATTGGCAAGATCATGGTCTGACCACGCACGCACGCACAACCCGCCTTGCACACGCACAGATGCACGCGCAGCTCGGGTCACTGTTCGTGGCGGCGGTCAACTACCCGAGCATCACGCCGGCCAACAAGTCGCTTGCGCTGTGGGGCCTGGGCGTGTTCCTCTACGCCGACCTTCTCCACAACCCGCAGTGCGCTTCCACACCCTGCGTTGTGCGTGCGTGTGCGTGCATGTGCGTGCGTGCATCCCACACTGACGCGTGCGTTGGTACGTGCTGTTGTGCGTCGATCGGATGTGAGCAGGAAGGATAGGCTCACCGAGTACCTGAAGGCGTTGGCCGGAGCCTGCTGTTCGCCACAGGACCTGGTCGCGCGCACCGCGCTCGAATCCCTGTCGTCCCTCATCGCCACCTCCGACATGTTCGAGAGAATCGCTGCCGTCGACACCGTACGTCGGCCCCCAACAGAACAACCCCCACTCTCACCCCCCCCCCTCTCCGGTGTCTGTCCCTCATCAGCGTGTGCGCGCATGTGTCTAGGCGCTGGTGTCGTACATCATCGAAACGCTGAGCGACGGCATCATCATCGCCATCAGCGCCGTCAAGGCCACCCACGAGCCGCTCAAGGAAAAGGGTTCGTTGACAGCTTTTCTCCTACTCGACTACGCAACGTGATCGTGTATGGGGGCTTTACTGCGACTGACCGCGAGGCTCTGTTGACAGAGAGCGCGACGGCGCTGCATTTCTATACGCTGCTGGACGGGCTCATGGCGATCGGCCACTCGGCGGTGCTCGAGCTGCCGGCCAACGTCGTCCACAAGGTCTTCCGCGCCCTCGAGTTCGGTCTCCTCGGCGATGAGGTAATGAACGCCTCCGGGCTTTGCTACCCTCCCCAACACATTCCCTCACATTCCACTGACGCATTCCACACACAACGCCCACGCATTCCACAGATTCAGCTGGGCAACCCGCTGGCGGCGCTGGCCTCGCATTCCTCCAGCTTTGCGGGCCCGACGACCTCGGCCATCACCACGAAGGGCTCCACGCTCAAGCGCGACAAGGGCAAGGTCAACCACGACAGGGAGTCGGTCCACCCGGAGGCCAAGTCAGTCAACCTCGACGCCATCTTCGAGGTACGGCTCCGCACAGCAGCCCCACGTTGTGTCTGTCTACAACTTATATATGAGCTTATTATTGTTTTATTAATTCTTTTATGTCCGTCATGGACCAACAGGCGCTCAAGAATCAGCCGGCGCACGGGTCGGAGCTGGTGCGGGAGTCGGCCGAGGTGTTCCTCCTCACGATGCTCAACTTCTTCGCCAATTTCCCCACCATCGCCGGCTGCGAGCAAATCATTTCCAGAGGTAACAAAACGCACACACGCGCCACTGCACACGCACGCACGCACCACCGCACACGCACACGAATCTGAACCTCCAATGCACGTGGTCAATGTCGTGTCGTCTCTTGCAGAGAGCTTGGAGGAGATCTTGGGTCCGTCCTCTTCGGCGGTGATCAAGAAGGCGGAGCAGGAGGAGGAAGACGATGGCGGCCTCTACTTCGTCTACAACTCCCTCGCCCTCTTCTCCTTCGAAGAATTTGTTGACGACAACGGTACAACACTCTCCACCCTTGCGGTGTGTGCGGGTGTGTGCGTGCGTGGTGTGTGAATGCGTGGTGTGTGCGCTTACACTGTTGCGGCTGCTGCAGAGCGTCTGGTGCGCATGATCGTTCGCGACTGCACGGGCAAGTACGTGTGGGACTTCGACCTCAGCTACGACCTCTTCAAGTCCAAGGAGCCCATCCTGCCGCCGGCCGCGATCGTGCCCAACCTGCTGCCCGCCAAGGCCGCCGAGGTGGTCGTCAAGAGGTGCCTCTCAAACCACCTCTCAAACCACCAACTACAAACAACATCATGGAGACTGATAGAGACTAATCGGATGCGCACAGTGATTTCAAGCGGTCGGAGGACGAGATTCCGTCGTTCGGGGCCTGCAAGGGCTTCCAGGTCGACCCCCTCAACGAACTGCTCCACTTGTACGTTTAGAGCTACGACCGGCCCACGCCAACAACACACCTTTCGTTTAGCTCACCGCTCCACCGTCGTGCAGCCTTGCCGACAATGAGGCCGATCTCGTCACCCCAAGCCCACGAAACGCCGATACCAGCAAGCGTTTCTCGCACAGGTACACACGACACCACACGTCACACACGACACGACACGCGCGGGGGTGCTGAAGGACAACAAAACGTAGGATGAAGTTCAACGAGCCGATCGTGCCCAACCCGGAGTATGCGGCGGATGTGGAGGCGATGATGGTGGCGGTGGCCGAGCAGCGGGAGCAGCTCGAACAACTCCTGGCCTCGCCCCCCGACGTCAGCCCCGCCCTGCCCTCCATCCCCACGCGCCCCGTCACCGCCACCAAATACCACCACACCCGCCTTCTCCTCAGGTCAGTCTACAGCGCGTGTCTTGTCGTGAGTGTCGTGTGTGTCGTGTGGCACGGTGCTGACTGGGTGGTGTGGACGGTTGTGAACAGTCACATGGGCTTCTTGACCGACGAGAACCGCTTGAAGTTTAGTTTCCTGGAGAACAACAAGCGCATGCAGCGCAGTCTCAAGGAACTCGACAAAGTCAACGCGTACGCTCCCTCAAACCGACTCGCAACACGTGCCTACGGCTAGCCCGCACGCGTGTATTGTGTCGCGTGCGGCGAATGACGATGGATCGTTGCAGGCGAGAGGTGGCCAAGGTGGGCTTGATCTACGTGCGGGAGGGCCAGAACCACCAGCACGAGATCCTCAAGAACGAGGGCAAGTCCAAGGACTACTCCGATTTCGTGCAGAGCCTCGGCTGGACCGTACGCCACCCCATCACCACACACACACACACACACACACACACACACACACACACACACACACACACACACACACACACACACACGACAAACACGACACGCACGACACACTGTCTGACACGCTTCGGGCAACGACAGGTTGACCTGAAGACGCACCGGGGCTTCCTGGGCGGCTTGGACCGATGGGCGGGCTCCACGGGCGAGACGTCGCCCTACTGGTCGTCGGCCATGGTGGAGGCCATCTTCCACGACATCACCCGCATGCCCACCAAGGAGGGCGACCCCCAGCAGGTCCACAAGGTACGAGCTGCACTGCTCGTCCGATGGAATTTACACGCATTCCGCTGCACGACGCTGACTTGTTGATTGATTGTCATCACACACACATACGCGCTCAGAAACGACACGTGGGCAACGACGCGGTGCACATTGTGTGGACGGAGAACAAGCGCGACTACGACCCCAAGACCATCACGTCGCAGTTCAACGACGTCCACATCGTCGTCTACCCCATGCCCAACGGCCTCTATCGGGTCCAGGTCTTCAAGAAGCAGCAGGTACGCGCATCACCGTACGCGCACGCGCACGCAGTGCATACGGCTAACGGGTGGGTGGCGTAGGATTTGAACTTTGGCCCGCTGCAAGACGGGATGATCGTGAACAAGGCCATGCTGGCCCCGCTGGCGCGCCTCACGGCGGTCAACGCGAACCGCGCGGTGCGATCCCTCAAGAAGGAGAACAAGCGGCCCTTCCCCTTCCGCGCTGGCCTCATCCGCGAGATGTACGAACGCTACAAGGCCGAACGCTCGTTCGACGACTACTTCAGCACCTTCTTCAAGATCGACGACAACCCCCAGTCCCTCGCCGCTGGTACCTTACCGATCACCACCGCCGCCGCCACCACAGCTTTCTCGTTTTGGCTCTTGCTTCGCTCTTTCTTACCTTGACTGTGCCGTCGTCGTTCTTTGCTTTTCGCTTTCGTGTTTGCAGCGACGGCGAAGATGCAGGCCACCTTGGCCGAGGCCCAGGCCGGCGAGTCGGCCAACTGAGCAAAGCCAAAGCCAAGCTGCTCAAGGGCCAGGACGGCAGGCAGGCAAGCAAAAGTACCATAGCAGACCAGTTCCCCCACCTCCACTTCCCTCTCTTTCTCTCTGCTCCTCGTCGCTTTATTTACCGGGAGACGTCGGCCGAGTGCGTGGCGGCCGAGAACCCAAATGTTTTGTTGCTGCTCACCAAAGAGAGAGAGAGAGAGAGTCCATCCCCCTTGCCCTCGTCACTGTTGGGCTTCCTGTCCGGTGGTCGCCTGCTCGCTCGGGGCCGCGTCGGTGGTGGCGGCCTTGCTCTTGTTCTTGTTGCGCTTCTTTCGCTTCTTCTTGGCCTTGGCGGCCTCGCCGCCCTGCCCGCCCTGCTGCTGCGCCTTGTCGGCGTTGAGCCACGACCACAGCACCATCTGCTTGGGCATGCGCGTCGGCTGCTGACCGTGCACGTGACCGTGGCCGTGGCTATGGTCGTGGTGGTGGTCCTCTCCATCGCCATGGTCGTGATCACATTGCTACGTTGTGTGCGTGTGCGGTGGTGCGTGCGCGTGCGGTGTTGTGCAGAATGTGAGCAAGGCTCAGTCGCACACTGGGGAGGAGTGCGAAGCGTACGTGGCCCTGCGAGTAGATGGCGTCCTTCTCAAAGCCGTCCCAGTGGGCCAGGTGGCTGAGCAGCGACTCCCGGCCGTGGATCTCCTCGAACAGCTCGTCACCGTTGGGCGAGTGCGCGATCTGCTCTCCGGCCTGCGAGAGCTCTACACGCACCACACCATTACCTCATGAGCCAATCCACCCACTCAAGCCAGTCCGAACTGCTCGTGGCCCGAGTGACCCACATCACCGTACCCACGCGCCAGTCCGTTCTCTTCTACTCCCACTTCTTCCTCTTCCTCTTCTTTTTCTTCTTCATCGTCATCACCTTCTTCATCCACTCTCCACTTCATGAACGGAACGCACCGGTGATGTTGAGGTGGCGCTGGAGGTTGTCCTTGAGCCAGCCGTCCTCGTACAGGCGCAGCTGCTGCTGCACCACCTTGCCCTGCTGCTGCGCGGCGCCTTCGCGGGCCATGGCCACCAGCGAGGCCACGTCGACGTAGCAGGCCAGCGAGTAGTAGGGCTCCACGTCGGGGCCGACTGGGCGGGTCGGCTGCCACGAGCGACGACCTCGCCGTCGCGCGAGGGCGCCGAGGCGCCGTCGAACACGAGCCAGTGGGCGGCCTGGGGCGCCTTGGGCACCTTGGCGGGGGCGGTGTAGGTGTGCACCTTCTTGCTGCCGGCCTTCTTGGCCGCGGGGGCGAAGTCGCGTTCGAGGGCGCGCACCATGATGGTCCACGCCTTGCCGTTGGATTCATCGAGCAGCTTGTCGAAGTAGACGTGAATGGAGAGCTGACCGTAGGTTGCGTGCGATTTGATCGCGGCAATGGCGGCGGCATCTCCAAGATTGGAGTCGGATCCCGACGACGCAGAGGCAGAGCCGGTGCCGGTGACGGTCCATCGCGCCTCTTCAATGAGATGAGACTTGAGTGCGGCCTTGCGTCGCTCATCGACCTTGCCCAGTCCGAATTGGCCAAGGCCTAGGACGCCCTGATGGACGTGTGACAGCGATCGGCGCAGCCCGCATTGGAAAACGAACACGGCACCGTTGGCCACATCCGACGTGGCCAGTGCCACCTCGGGCCGCGAAGTACGCGACGTGAAGCCGTGAGGCGTGAACACCACCTGCCGCTGTTGCTCGCTCATCTCTGCTACTAATTGAAAAAGAAACTCCCTTCCAAATCGCAGAGAAAACAGTTGATTTAATGTCGAGAGGTGAAGATGGACCGCCGATCGGGCCATTGGCGCCCACGCAAGCAGAGATCCAGCTTAAGGCCCTTCTGCATCGTCAGCTGGACACGTCTTTGCATGGGTTGCCCCCCCCCCACTCCAGGCTTGGGGCAAATTTGAGAACCATCTCCTCATCTCCTATTTTGCTTCTACTGCGCGGGCAGTGTTGAGGACGCGTTCTTGAGGAGGCGGGTGGACTTTGCAGGCACGACGAACACCCTGGTGGACTCGATGGCCGCGGCGTCAGGCGTGCGCACGCGGCGTGAGTTTGCAGGCATCGAGGCCACCCAGCAGCGCCTGCAGGAGCTGCGCGACCTCGGCCTGCGCACCGAGCAGATCTGGTACGTACCACGTATGCTAGGGCGGGGCGTGTGAGGGCAGAGGGCGAAGGGCAGTACGTTTGCTCATCGCGAGCCTTCTTGTGTCCCGGCTGTGCAGCCAGCGACTCGAGCAGGAGGGCTACGCGCTCACCGAAGACCTGCAGCGCAAGGTGCTGGTCCATTCTTAACCGCGCCGGCGCTCTCGTTGCGTGGCTCTACGCACTCACAGGTTCGGGGCGACAACAGCGCAAGAAACGCAAGCTGGTCCACCCCGACCACCTGAAGACGGAAGCGGAGGACGTCGAACGGTGCCTGCGGGAGCGCGCCGCCGCCGCGGCACGCAGTGTGACGAGTGCGCCCAGGGACCTGCCGCAGCTGAGTCGCCACGAGCGCGAGATCGAGCGCACGCTACTTCATGGCAAGCGCGCAGACTCGCTCGGCAGGTGGCTCGTCAGCGGTACGCGTCTCCAGGCCAGCGATCCCCGCCAGCGATCCCCGCAGACTCTCAACTGCGTGTGCGGTGGTGCGGTGGTGCGCGTGCGTGTGAACAGAAAGCAGTATCTCTGGTCGTGAGGAAGACCAAGCGCAACAGCCCACGGCAGGCCATCGTGGAACGTCAGTGACTTCATCAGCTGTGCAGGCCCCAGCCAGCGATCGGGAGGCAATCAAAGACGAGAGTGAACGCGAGGAAGAGCGACTGCCAACACCACGCGAAGGAGCACTGAGTAAAAAGAAGAAGCGGCGAAAGGCTACAACGAAGTCGACGGAGACGTTCAATTCCAGCCGGGGCCTGGGCGAAGAGGGTGGCGCGGCAAACAAGCAAGCGATCATTCCCATTGAGCGATCGTTCATCGAAGCCCACCGCCTATCCCTGAGCGAGATTCGGCAATTGCCCCGATTCGCCGCCTACGAAGCTGGATCTCCTTCCAGGGTACGCATTCGCGCTCGCACAACCATCACGCACGCACGCTCACACGCAAGCTGCTCAACGCTGGGCTGAGCGAGCACTTTTGGGTGCTGCTGTCCAACAGACCCTGTACATCAAGAACTTGGCCGAGACGACCACCAAGGAGGACCTGGTTCGCATCTTTCTCAGCTTCCAAAAGCCCGCCGAGGAGCTGCGCCAGGCGCGAGACTATCTCGAGTTTAGGCTATTGCAGGTTCTTGCCCAAGCCGCCACCCTCCCCCACTCTACCCAGCTTCTGCGCGTAACCGCAGTTGCTGCGAGCCAACGGCCACATTCACTTTGTGCGCGCCAAGCAGGGCCGGATGCGCGGGCAGGCCTTCGTCACGTTCCCCAGAGTCGAGGACGCCGTTGCCGCGCTGGCCGCGGTGAACGGGTTCGTGTTCAAGGAGGGCAAGCCGCTCATCATCCACTACGGCAAAAAGGGAGAGAACAAGAGAGGTAACGACCATTGCGAGGAATGAATCCGCCACCGAGATAACGAGATGACGAGAACTTCAATCAAGGTCGAGCTCAACCTGCCAGCAATCGGCGTGTTGGTGATGCCAAGCCCGCCGGTCAAGGCCTCCGGGTGCCATGCTGGTCGTGGGATCCCTGCTTTCCCTTTAGCGGGCACACCCGCAACGGTCGTCGCGACCGCGTTGCCTGTGTGGCCGCGCACCCAAACGGACTTAGATGCGCGAGCTTCCCCCACCTACCCGACCAACAGGACTTGAGCTCTTCTTTCTTCGTTCCCCCGGGCTTACGCAACCTTCTTCACTTTGGTCGAAATCCCCTTTGCACGCCTCACTCATTAATGAACTATGGTCGACAGGATATGAACAAGGGGTCGACAAGGGTGTGGCCCTTTTACTCCAACACTTCTTCGTTGCACCACCAACACACCAGTGTCACCTTCTTCCCGCCGCGCCAACCTCTCGACCGCCAGCTCAGGAAAAGAAAGCCCAAGACAGCCAAAGCAGCCTTCGTCGCCCAACACTGCGCCCAACCACCACAACGCCAAGACTACCACAACACTCACACACACACACACGCCATGCTTCACGCTTCGTCGGCGGCGACACCTCAGCGCAGCTTCGAGTTGGTGGTGGGAGCGAGCGACCTCGCCGTGGTGCAGCTCCCCAGCTCGTCGCCGGTGCCCCAGTGGGCACTCTCGGGCGACAAGTCCTTCCTTTCCATGACCTACACCAAGGAGGAGCTCTCCCTCGTCGTCAACCAGGCCTCCATCCCCAAAGATTTCAGGTGCACCCTTCATCTTTAATCTGACCGATTTAGCAAAGATTTATAATTTAATAATTGAGAAAAATAATTGATTAAATATAATAATACACGTGTCATTTTGCATTTTTATTTGGAAATAAAAAATAATGGAAACATTAGGCTTTTATTCATTTATTTTGTTTTTGTTTTTGCTCACTTTCGTGTCGACGTGACAGTGAGGGCAAGGTGGAGGGCGGCTGGCGAGCATTGAAGGTGGCCGGTCCGTTGGACTTTGAGCTGGTGGGCATCCTGGCGTCGCTGGCAGTGCCGCTGGCCCGAAGCGGGGTGAGCATCTTTGCCGTGTCCACCTACAACACGGACTACGTGCTGGTCAAGGCGAGCCTGCTCGACCGCGCCGCCCGGACCCTAAGAGAGCACGGGCACGAGATCACCTACGAGGGCGAGAAGCTGCGCGCCTGACCAGCTGCACTGGTGAGCTGTGAGTGTACGATCGGTCGTGGAAGTCTGGCTGCACGCATGTACAAATGTGAACTCGTGGAAAACAAAACGTAATGACAATCATCACCTTGCATCGCCCTCGTCCCTCGCACTCTGCCCATCAGCGCTCCCCAACGTTGTTCAACATGACATGCTGGACCGCAACGCAGAGCTGGTGAACAGGCAGTCTGGTTGTGAGTGTTAAAGGCAATTTCAAGAGTTTGCTGCAGAAACTGTTGGGGTTCGGCCCAATACGCCAGCACTGCCCCACGCAACCTCAACAGCCGCGCTCATCTGGCGTAAACAACAATCATCCCGTGAGTAGTACACTGTAATCATCAACAAAACAAGTAATGAGGCGGTGGGCTTTGGCAGCATCAAGAACGGGCTTTGGCGGTAGCGGGATTGGTGGGGCTGGATCTGCGCGTAGCTGGTTGGCTTCATCCACACTCCCTCAAGCTTTCCGGTACCTCCCCCCCCTCCTGAGGCAATTTCTGCCGCTCAATTAATTAATCCATTTCATTAAAGAATTAATCTCATTCAAGAATCAACTATTGCCAGATGGAGCGTGCTTAGGAGCGTGCACACGCAGAGCGCTGGTGTGGGGCGCAATTTGGTGGGTCGGGTGCGGCCCAGGCGCAACCTGAGCACCCAGGCGCCGAAGGAGGAGCCCAACCCTTCCACGCTGCCTCCGCCTGCCGAAGAGCCTATCACGCACACCGTCGAGTCGCTCACAGAGTCCTACTACGCCTTCCAGGATTCCGTCCTCAACATCCAGGTGCCCACTCTTCTGGCGCTGTGTTCGTGAGCGGCAGCATGACGCTGGTGTGGGTCGATAGGAGCAGCGTCGTCTAACTTGGCAAGCTGTGTGCTGCGCCGGTGGTTAGATCATGGGTTCCAGTGTGCCTCGATTCTGGGTGGGCCTGGTGGCATTCGGGCTGTTCGGCCTGGGCAAGGACCTCCTCTCCCTGGGCGTAGCTGACCAAATCGAGCACAGGTGCGTGGGCACGCCCGTAGTGTCCTTGGCCGCGTCGTGCCTTCACCAAGTAATTGAACTCTCTACTACTACTACTACTACTACTACTACTACTACTACTACTACTACTACTACTACTACTACTACTACTACTACTACTACTACTACTACTACTACTACTACTACTACTACTACTAC
>LQHA01000418.1:0-11041 GCA_001567625.1 Acanthamoeba polyphaga | reverse complement strand
ACTCGGAGGTCCGGACTGGGCGCAAGGTGAAGGACCACCTCATGATACCCTACGACCTGTCGCGAGTGTTCGTCGTCAAGGACAGCACCAACGAGGTACCACTTTCGGCCTCGAGCTCCTTGTGTCGCCTCGCGTAGAAAATCTCTGACACCACTCCGGCTGAAATGCAACTGTTGGTACCGAGCCAGATGATCGTCTTCGTGGCGGATTCGGAGGCCGAGAAGCGGATGTGGCTGGCTGAGGTCGGCCGAACCATCACAAGCCTCATCGACCCCTATCTCAAGAAGAAGCGTACGGACACACCATCCATCCCAGCACCCCGCCTGGTAAAGCTGTCTCAACATATGCCATCTGCCTTGCGCTCATCAGATCCACGATCGTGGTCGGTTTACGAGGTGTCGCTGTGGTTGGAAATGGTACGCCCAGGCACCGCCACCGTGGCAACGAATCGGTTTCCGCCGTGGCGTCGTAACGCATGGACCTCAAACTCCGATTCGATCCCTCCTAAGCAATTTTTATGTCGCGTGGTGTCGGATCCAAACACAACAGATCGGATTCGGCGCCTACAAGAGCGAGTTTGAAGAGAACCGCACCACCGGCAAGCTGCTCCTGTCCCTCACCAAGCTCGACCTGAAGGCCCTCTCCATCTCCAAATTGGGCCACCGACTACGGTACTCGACCCTTGCATATTACCTCCCCGTCATCTCTTCCTTTCGTTTGGGCAGTGACGCTGGATGTTGCGTTGTTGCTTACCGTCCTTCCCCCTCTTGTCGGCAGATTTCTCAAGTACCTGGACCACTTGCGGGCCAATCTGGACACCTTTGACGACGCATCTCTGTACGATGACACTCTCTCATCCGTCGATTCCGCCATCTCCAGTACGTCGCACATGCGCACACGCACCACCGCACACATGCCAACGTTCAACGTTTCCTCGTTCTTCTCTTAACTTTCGTTCTACTCTCGATGTGGTTCCAGTCGGCCAAATGGAACCGGAGCTGTTGGTGAAATGCCTCTACAACAAGGAGACACGATGCGTGCGAATAAAGGAGGGGAGCTCATACAAGGTGAGTGTCCCTCATCTCTTCTCTTCTCTGCTATGCCTCATTCAGAGCACTTCATTGCTAACTGTGTTTTTTGTTTCTGTGGCAATCACTCCATTGTGCCTGGGCAGGATCTGCAAAAGCAGCTGGAGAAGGAGTTCAAGTTTGTCCCTGTGATCAAGTACAAGGACCCAGAAGGCGACAAGGTATCGATGAAGAAGCAGGGCGACTTTGAGGTACCGCGCCGCCAAACCTTGAACGCCCCCTTGCCGCAGGCGTGCGAGCTTACCCCACTTTCTCCAACTTTTTGATGCATGCACCTAGTACGCACTGTCTCTGATCAACGGCAACGCGCTGCGATTGTACATCGCCAAGAAGCACAAGAGGGTCAAATGATGACCTTCATCATCATCAGTCGGTCGGTCGGGCCGGGAGAACCCAGTGGACGGTCCGTTGTCACGCGCGCACATACTGTACTTTAAAATCTGCTGGTGTATATGGAACATATGCTGCATCATAATATACTCATATTCATATTTACCTGAATGTTGGGCCAACACAACATGTGGACATCATCATCGTGGTCTACTAGTATGGCTATATATGGCTATATAGATATGTGCAATCTCACTTGCTCTTTGCTTTACTTGGCGTGGAGTTGGGTTTCGGTGCCCTGGCTGGCGTCCCACAGAAGGAACTCGTGCTGCTCGTCGAAGCGAGACTCCACGTCGGCCTTCTGCCGATCCTCCTCGCTCGACGGCACGCGGTCCTTCTTCCACACGATCAGCCTCCCCTTCTCCCCCTTCACCTCCACAATCGGACCCAGACCGTGCTTCTGCGCGCATTGCCGTCTTTGGTGCGTGTGCGATGGCGCGTGTGCGTGTGCGTGTGCGTGTGTGGAAGTGAGCAGGAGAAAGAGAAATCCGGGGGGGGGGGGTAGTGCGAACACGACTTCGCACTGCGCGGCACTCAAGGGAGGGAAGGCGAATGAGGCCAGGGACTGCGTTTGCTCGAACTGGTGAAGCTCCTTGTACACCATCCCCTTGAACTGGGTGAGGGGTCGCACTGCGTTGGTAGTGGACATGTGTTGTGATGGTATTGTTGTTGTTGTTGTGTTCCTTGTCAAGTCTGGTTAGTGTGTGCTGTGGTGGTATTGGTAAGTGGAGCACATTCACCCCGTTTTTCCATCAATTCCTCTTGGCTGTCCCAGAGGTGCATTCTATGGACTGTCCTGGCTCATTTCTATTGGTCAATATAGAGACTGTCCTCCTGCATTTTTCAGCTGCCAACCAGTAAAAACCCCACATTTCCTGGGGCCATGGTGAGTCTTGCACTTCTCCCATTGGCTGGCTGGCTTGTGTTGCCTTAGGACCATGGTGAGTGTGCAACTCCCTCATTGGTTGCCTGTAGGGGGACTCAATGGTTGCTGAATGGTTGGCTTCATTGAATAGTCATTGGTGGACCAGCCTGTATGAGCACTTGGGTGAAAAACCAGCCCTTTTTCTGGAAAATCATGGCATCACTGTGGAATGGAAAAAAGATGGAGCCAGGGCAGGCGCACACATCAAATGATGGTTTGAAAGAGATGTATTTTTGAGCTGGTGGATGACCAACCACGTATCAATGGGGTCACACGCTACCAGAGCGTCCTTACACTCGTATATTGGCACACTCACAAACTCAATCACTCATTTAACCCTTTCCACATCATTCATGCCCCCACCCCCCCACCATTACACACCCAATAATGACACCCCCTTATCTACACTAACCAACTACAAAACAATGACAAGGACAACCCCCTCAGACCAATAATAAATAATATACAACAATATTTTAATACACGTAACAACCACAGACCAGAAGGTACTCAATGATGCTGAAAACAAAGACTAAAACCACAGCACATACCTAAAAAGGTAAATGACCATAAAACTGAAAACACCCCTTTGTAGAACTGGTTATACTGAACCAGAAAATAAAGGAATAAATCTACTTATCTTGATACACCAACAGAAGATGGAGAGGGATGAGATGAACATGAGTGAGAAGAATGGAGAGGAGGAAGAAGAAATAGAGGATCAGTGACAATGAACATGAGGAGAGAATGAAGAAGAAGAGGAAGAAGACAGACAAGGGGGATGTGAACTCATGGGCGAAATTGAAGGAGAAGAATAAGGTCTTGGAACTACTGAAAGCGATCCAGAACTTCCAACCAACACCAGGGGTGTCTGAGGAAGAAGCAGAAGTACAATGCCTCAATAACATCCAGAACGTGAGATGGAGACACTGATCAGAGAACAGAAGAATGACTACTCATCCAGTACACCACCTGGACAATGCTGACTGACTGACAATGAGACAGCTGAACAACGCTGAGCGCCGCTCTGACGCCCTCCTCAAGAATGTTGAGAAAAAGAGACGCCTCAAGGAGGCACACCAGGATGGTATCATCTCAGCTGCGCAGGTTGGGGGCCTGGAAGACGCTGATCAACAACATGGGAGACTACCAACAGTTCATCAAGAAAATCCTCAAGGACTTCAATGAGGAGGCAGGAAGCACCATTGAGCCCCACAAGCAATGCACCACCCTGGTCTTCAACAGGCACATCAATGCCAACCGAGTCCAGGCGGAGCTAGTGAAGGCGAATCTTGGCACTGTCATACAAGGGGTCAGAGCAATATCCCACCAGACACTGGCAGGGCACAAACAGCCCCTAGCAATCATCATGGAAGGGAACAGCCTCAAACTGATGCAGATAATTCAGGAGTGCAGCGCACTGAAGACGCCGTACAAGAGCATCAACACCACAATCACCAGAGGCTACATAATTGAATTCTGGACAATGGACCATCTCAACACCTTCCTCAGAAAACACTACATCTACAAGAACAAGAAGCTGCACCACAAGATGATCTCCATCTACAGGCGTGCTGACCAGAACAGGTACCTCCCACCAACAACACACATGCACAACACCAACAGGGAACACCCCCCTCACAAAAACCACAGATCATGCATAACACACAGGTGGATAGGTGGACTGACTGAACTACCGCCCACCATCATCAGTGAACTGTTCCTTAAGGTGCACCATGTGCACTGCATGGTGCGCCTCATCTGTGACCAGAAGAACAAGCGCTTCAAAGGATGCGCACATGTCCTGTGCAAATCACTTGAGGATGTGATCCGCCTGGATGAGAAAAAGGGGGAGATAACCTTCAATGGGATCAACCTGTGCAAGGTTGACATTGTTAACAAGAAGAGAACTGATGCGCCGCTGGAGGAACAGCCCATCCCCCACACTCAATCAGTGTGATGACAAACACAACACCACCCACTGAAACTGTACCCCCCTCTGGCGAACAGAACAACTTGATAACAAATAAAACAATTAAGATAATTACCATAAACATAAATGGTGGTTGGGAAGATAAGAAAGCCGAAATACAAGAATGGACCAACAAACACCACCCAGACGTAATAATGGTGCAAGAATTGAAATGTGACAAAACTAAAGGATGATATGTAACACTAGATGGATATAAAGGCTTTTACAACTGCCTCTCACAATGATACATACAGAAGAACAGCACATGAACAGAGAGGGAGGAAGAACAACTAGCTATGGATTTGGAACAACCAGAGAACAACAAACCACTGATCTGACCACTCACCACCCACAGACTGACAGCAAAGTGGGGAACGGCAATACTGGTACATGACGGCCTGACCAGAGTGACAAATGACATTATGCCTACAGAAGAGTGGGCAAAGGGTAGAGTTAGTGCAGTAAAGATAACGATGAATGACACCCCACTAATGTTGGTCAGTGTCTACGCACCAGCATCAGGACAAGTACAGAAAGGGGTCTTCTCTAAGTGGCTGATGGAATGGACAAAAGAAATCTGAGGAGATAAAATATTAGGAGGGGATTGGAATATGACACTCGACCAGAAAGACCAGAAACTAGGAGTATACAAAAAGGACAAGAATAAACCGCTACATACCTTCAAACAGGAAACATGGACATTTGATGTCTGGAAAAAACTGCACAAAGGAGAACCGACAGCATTCACCTGGCACAGAGGAGACATATCAATGCAAGAAAAACGACTGGATAGCTTCTATACAAATAACAAAGAAGTGCACCTCATCTGCAAGGTGCATGGGGGAGGAGCCATCTACTCTGACCACAGGATAGTGGAAACAATATGTGAGTGGAACCCAGTGAACATACCAACTGGAGATAGAGTAAAAAGAAGAAAGATACCTACTGATTTGACCATGGATGAGTGTGATATGTTCAATGAGGATGTGTGTGATGACCTGAAGTACAAGGAATCAACACTAGAAGGAGACCCATTGGAGGAAGACATAAACAGGAGTGCATGAACCATCTCCAAAGCACTCATATCAGCAGTAGACTGAATCATCCGCTGGAGGGTGGCAAAAGAAGGAGACCAACCTAACAAACAAAGCACTGTGTCAAATAAAGATTGGGGATTGGAACAAAAGAAACAGAAGGAGATACAAAATGGAATGGAGGCCATGCAGATCCTAAAGACTGGGGCAAACCTTGAATGTAGGACACGCAAGAAACTCCTCTGACAAATGCAGAAAGCAACAGTACATGTACCTGGAATTGAAGAAGGAGACATGACAAATGAGCAAAAATGTGAACAATGGATTAGAAAAAGCAAGGGAATAAAAGGGAAAATAACATGTTCAATGCAATGAATCAAACGCACCAAAAAGAAGGAGCACATCAGAAGACTGATAGCAAGTCTCCAAAAGGATGGGGGCGAATGATCCAGCTGGTTTTACTCACAGATCAGATCAGCCCTCTGGGACAAAAAGGAGCAGAGCGTCAAGATAGGGGTCTGAAAGGGACTGGAAGGGGAAACCATCACTATAACTGAACTGGCTGAGGTGAGAGAGTACATAAGAGAAGCGTGGGCCAAACACTTTGAAGCCTGGCCACTGCAAGCATCCACATCCACAGCAGAATGGATTGGACAAGGAAACTGCATCAAGGGAGAAACAGATAGCCTGATGAAACTAATTGACATTGATGAACTACAGGAAACAATTAAAAGTATAAGTAATAACAAAGCACCTGGCCTGACAGGAGAAACAATTGAGATGATCAAATGGGTGTACTGTGATAATCTGATACCCATTCTGGCGCTTTTCAATGCCATCCTGACCACTGGTCATGTGCTGACCTGCTGGAAAAAATCAAACATCTTTGGTATATACAAAGGAGGAGAATCGACGAACCCCTTGAACTACCAACTGATAGCCCTCCTGTCTGTCCTATACAAACTGTTTACAAAGATAATAAACAACTGAATGATGGACATAGTGGAAAGAGATAATATCATAAGTATTGTGCAAGGTGGATTCTGTAGAGAAATGTCCATGACAACACAAATACATGTGCTGAGAGGGGTGATGGAAGAGGCTAACTATATGAAAAAACAACTACACATTATGTACATAGACATCGCTGGGGCCTACAATAGTGTGCCATTGGAAAGACTGTATGAAACCCTCAGTGCATATGGTTTCCTGGCAAATTTGGTGAACCTAATCAGAAACATGTACACAAACAACACCATTAGTATATTTACAGATTACGGCACAACAGACCCCATCCACGTCACACAAGGAGTAAGACAGGGCAACCCACTATCGCCCTTGCTCTTCAACCTCTTCATCAACCCAATTATTGAAAAACTACACCAAAGCAAAAGTGGGTACCAGATGGAGAGCAAGGATAGGATCAGAGCGGTGGCTTTCACAGACAACATTGCAATCCTTGGTGGGACTGCAAACGGCATGAACAACCTATGGACAGAACTGAATAGATTCTGTTGGGATAGCGGCCTACAAATTAAAGCCACTAAATCAGCATACACCACAAACAACACCAAGAGTACCTTCACACCCATCACTAACAAGGGAGACGCCATGGTAAAACTAACACCAGAAAGAACATACCAATACCTGGGAATCCATATGGCACTCAACCTGAAGTGGGACACACACATACAAACAATCAATAAGAAATTCAGCCAGATAATGAATGGGCTGTACCACAGACAGGTAACAGCGTCACAGAAAACACACCTGATAAACGTGATAGCAAGCACAGTGGTGGAGTACAGAATGAGTGTCATGAACTATCCCACCCCACTCCTCAAGAAAATTGATATAATCATGAAAAAGGTAGTGAAACACACACTGCAAATAAGAAGAGACTGCCCATCCAACTGGCTATGGACAGAGACTAAAGATGGGGGAATGGGACTTACCTGTATGGAAAAAACGCAGGACACAGTCTTTCTAGGGGGAGTGCTAGATCAGGTCCTGAAAGGGCCAGATTCGTTGGGCCAAAGGGTGATCACCAACAACATAGACTGTATTAGACATGCCGGGGAACAAGAAGTGTTCACTATCAGTGGGGTGGAAGATGGGGGGGAAGGAAAGAAAATGCCATTGTACCAACTCATAAAAACAGCTAAGAAATATAAGATGGACCTTGTGTCAGAGACCAAAGAACTGAAGGATGATGTACAGAACAACCTAGAGCTGCCACAAGAGGTTAGTAAAGACATACAGCCAAATAGACACAATGCACAGAAAAATGCACATGGGGTATTGAATGATGTACGGCTCCAACAGATACAAGACACTATCCCCCATAGCCCCCACTTGATGCCGTTCAAGAAGGTAATGGTGACCATGAGGGGAGTACCATATGAGGAAACAGAGAGACCCACAGTGAGGAGTGCATGTCATGAAATGCTGTGAAGCAAGATCCTACATGAAATATGAACACAACAGAGACAACAAACAGTTAACAAACTAGCAACAGGGGACCTAACCCACAGAGGGGTAAATGGTGAAATGCTTGTCTGGACAGATGGCTCTAGAACAAAGGAGAAGGCAGGATTTGGAGTGTACTTTTTGAGCAATAGCCTGCTGAACACGGCAGAGCGCACCATTGGTGACCAGACATCTGACAACGCTGAACTGCAGGCCATGTTACGCGCCCTCAAGATCACAGCAGACATGCAAGACATACACATAATAACAGACAACGAATCAGTATGTATACTGGTGAAATGTCTGATAAATCACCCACACAGATGAAGCATACACACCCAGCACACAGTAGAAAAGCAAATACAAGAAGAAATCAGGAAAAGGGTAGAACAGGGGAGGATCACACAGTGCTCACATCTATAGTCACATTCAACAGAAGTTAGTACTGAGACGAAACAACAAGGCGTGGAATAAAAGGTTCCAAACAATGAAAGAAAGGTGGGGTCCCTTGTTCAACATGGCAGTGAAAGGGAATGAGGCAGCTGATGCGCTAGCAAGTACGGGTGCGCAAAAGCCAGACCCCCCAACCTTTACCCGACTAAAGGACCACACAACAGATATCAGAGTATACATCAATGGTCAGTGGAAGGACTTGAGCACACGAAGATTGATCAAAACAATCAATAATAAAGAATATAAAAAAGGATTTAAATCTAAAATATGCGAGGGCATCACAGTAAAAGAGGACGTAGCATGGAAGGTGACATGGGAGTCAACCCTACGGCCCAATTATAAAGATGAGAAACATCTAAAAACTATCCACAAATTAAGATTGAAAAGAAGTGTGATTGGAACACATATTTGGTGGATGAGGAATTGCACTGCAAATGTAGAAGATGTGACAAACAATGAAGAAGTGTGGTGCCCCCTATGCCACAAATCGGTAGAAGACGTGCTGCACACCCTGGGAGAATGTGGAGAGACAAAAGAAATAAGAGAAAAGGCGCTAAATAAAATATACAAAATTATTGATGAGACACATGGACAAACAACTAGTATTGGGGTTTGGGTTGGAGACAACAGCCGCCGTAAGGCAGCAATACTCCTTGGGCTACTCCCAAAGGAATGGGCCAGGAAGGCCCAAAGGATGACCACTCAGAACAAGAAGAGGAAGAGAGAAGAAGAGGAGCTCAATGATGAGAAGGGGACAACCCCCATATCCAACCCAAAACAAGGTATGAAAAGGAAAAGGACGGACACACACTACCATAACAATAGAAATAGGAGTGACACTGGACAATGCATGAAGGATGGAGAAGAGGGAGAATGAAGAGAGGAAAAGAAGACAACAGAATGGGTGATAGAGTACACCAGAGAATACACATGAGGAACAGCAGACATCTATAGAGCATGTGCAAGACTAATAGTGGAAAGAATGGAGACAGAGCATAGAAACGAGATGATGATAGAAGAGGAACATGGAGAAGAGAACAGAATAGCAAGAGAAGACATGGAAACAGAAGAGATGCAATATGAGTAGAGGAAGAAGGATACTAATAGAGTGGGTGTTACCATGAGGAGAAGCGGCCCAGCATAGGATGGAGCCCCTCACCAACATGCAGTTGCTTAAGGGACAACCCTTAAGCAGGCGGTAATGGACTCAATAAAAATCCATTATAAAGTAAGTGGCATCACTGTGATTTCAAAGAGAAAACACCAAAAATGAATGACTGATTTACCTTTTTGACATAAATTGGTGGAAAATCCACCTTTTTGCACTCAAGATGCTCCAATTGATATTTTGACATTTATGACCAACAATCAATGGCCCTTTGGAATCTGGCTTGGCAAGCAGAGAAGCCACCAATTGTTTCTCACACAGGACAGAGAAACTACCAATCCAAAAATTACAAAATAAATGTTCTTACTTTTTAAGGCAAAAAAGCCACCCTAGTTTACTGGTTGGCAGGAGATGCCAAACCAGGGAAAGAGCACAGAGAATTGTTTCTAGCAACCAATCATAGAAACACAAACACTGTTTTCAATAGCACAACCATGAAAAAGATAACATCTCATCCATACCCAATCACCAATCATATTTCAAGGGTGTGTGATGATTGGGTTTGGGTGAGATGTTGACTCAACCATAGAACTCCCATGCACAGCCCTAGTGCATTCATCAAAGATGACACAGTGAGCCTTCAAGGTTGCTTTCGAAAACGTTTCGCGCATTTTTTATTTTTTATGACAGGACGTGAGTGGCCGATTTTGTGCGGACAAACCGTTCTGGCGATTTTCCAGACCGCTTACGTAGAGTTCTTCTCGCGTACTACGCCCAGATTTATCCTAGGATCTTTGGAATCCGATGAATGGTAACCCTCCGTTCCTCGGGGCCGCTGAATCTTTCCCTTCCCCCCTCTCGCACATATCTCTACACCACGTAAACACAACCGATATGCACAGCACCGCCCTCGCCGCCAGGCGCCGCACCTCAGCGCCCGCCCACGGCCGACGAAATCGCACTCTTCAACCAGTTCAACCAGTTCCGGCAATGGGTTGCATCCCGCCACCGACAAGAGTTCGGGGACGAGGGAGAAGTGGAGGAAGAGCAGCAGCCGCCGCCGCAGGTGGAGAAGATCCACAGTCACGACCAGGTACTTTTTGTTCTCACTACACAGACAAATTATTACACCAATATAGCTTTTAGTTTTGGTCGACATAATACGTTTTTCGTAACTACCTGCTGCGTTTTCTGTAACAGGACGCTGTTATCAAGACTCCGCCAAGACCAACACCCGCCGCCGCCGCCACGCAAGAGAGAGGCGAAGATGAGGATGAAGGCGATGATGAAGATGAAGATGAAGATGGGCGACAACAACACGGTAGTGGCGGAGAAGAGGAGGAAGAGAAGGCGAGCAGTAGTGAGTCGAAGGAGCGCCAGAGCGTGACGATGGAACTCGAAGAGCTAGCAGCAGCAACAGAAGAAGAAGAAGAAGAAGAAGACGATGTGGCGCCCCCGCCGCTACGGGGATTCATCGATTCTGTCCTACGACCTAGGAAAACGAGATGTACATAACAGCTCCTTCCTTTGCCGCCGCGTCCCCCAATCTGAGAATTCTGGCGCGACTGATCTGACGCTGCCCCCTCCCCCCGGCAGATGCAG